>PISW01008355.1:0-66155 GCA_004023785.1 Mungos mungo
TCAGTAGACTAAGCAGGTAGATCATATTTGTGCCAGTCTTCTGGCAGAGGGACCTGATGCTCTGATTCTCAGGGAAACTTGCCCTAGTGGAGATGTGATTGGAGGGCACAGGTGAATGGGGTTTCCTCTAATGGCTCCATTTTCTACTTGATAGCGCTGTTTAGCTCACTGAGGTCTATCACTGTTGGTGGGCTAATGGTGAAAATGGCTTCATTCTACAATGTTGTCTCAGAGTGGGAAACTCGGGCCCTCAGAGATGTGCCATCAATCACCCTTCCTGTGTCTGCCATTTCTTTCAGCTACCTACCTTATCCCTGTCTACTTTCCACCTACCAGGCAGTGCCTCTCTCCAGTTTTATCTCAGGCACAGCTGTGTTTCAAAGCCCCACACTTCAGTCACCACCATCCCCTCCCCTGTGATTTTGACCTGCAGTGATATTCTGGGGTAGGGTCTTGCCACACTGTGGCCAGGGCTGGCTTGTCTCAGGAAATGGTCATGCCACCGTGCAGTGGCAAGTTAGAGTTTATGGTAAATCATAATACACAGCCAGTGCAAAGGTTTGCTGCCCTCAGCTGGCTTCTTTGTTCCTATATGGGTGATTTTGCCCATGGAAAGGCTATAATCACCTCTACCAAATGTACTCCAAACAGGGGCACTGCTTCTCCCCATGAGACCCAGGGGATTCTCAGATGTGTTGCCTTCTCTAGGGGCTCCACCCTGCTTCCTCACTGGGGCACCACCAAGGGTTGACCTCTGAAACCTCAGACTGTCCTCTGCTGTTTATAAACAGCTGGTAGTATTGAAACCCTCTCCTTTTCCCCCATCAATATTTTTGGAGATTAGTTTTCTTGTGGAGTCCCCCGTGCATGTTTTCATTCTTTCTAGCTGCTTTCAGGGGGAGTGTTTTCTTGTGTGAATCTGATGCACTGTGCTCTCTTCCCCTCTGTCTTTCTCTTCTCTGTGAAAATGGCTCCCTCACCTCTGGGGCACAATGGCTCTTCCCCCCATCCCAGCTCACCTCTCTGGACCACATACTTGCTATGTTCTTTCCCTCAAAATATGCAGATTGTTCTGTTAATCATCAGATCAATTTTCTAGCTGTTCAAGTGATTTGATATTTATCTAGCTGTATTTGAGGGATGAGACAAGCCCAGGGTCTCACTACTCTGCCTTCTTAATCTCAGCTTCTTCATCCTTTTGGTAAGAATATGAATTCCTGCCCTGTATCACTTCTTTGAAATGGACATAAAAAGTATTTTGAAAACTGTAAAGAAAGGTGGCAAAATCGCTGTCATTTTTACTGCCATTATCTACGTAGCTTGGATTCTTCAGAAGGAGGTTGTACTTTCAAATTGACAAACAATTACTGCTTTCATGCTAAGTCTGAGATTCTGCACTTAGTACTGTAAGGGTATGTAGAGATAAACAGTAGTATGCTAGAGGCAGCTTGTACCAGCTTTCAAAAGTCAATTGTGCACATCTCTTCAACTCCACATTCAATGACATCACATTGTTAGACAAAATAAACAATGATGAGTGTAGTACTGACCGTGGAAAATCAGCAAACACTGCAAATCTGGGACTTTTCCCCCTCAGATATCTAGAACTGGAGCTGCCAATCTAGCGGTGGTGGTGGAGGTGGTGTGTGGGTGTGTGTACATGTATACAATATGTAAAAGTGGTAAAGTAAATAAGCACATAATTAGGATAGATAAAAGTACTAAGTTGAACCATGTGATATTGCTATTTGTGCCAGTCAAAAATAGCCACATATTGGCAATTTCATATGGTTCAATTTAATGGAATGTCATCTATAGCAGTGAAGATACCTGGAATGGAGGAAGATTTCCCAAGACCTCTTATATTATCTGAGACTAAGCTGGAGTTAGGCCCCCAAACTCCTAGGTATTAACCCTAAAGGATTGAAAACCACTTTATTTCCTCTAATTCCTTGTCAAAATAGAGAAATCTCGGGGCACCTGGGTGGCTCAGTCAGTTAAGTATCCAACTCCAGCTCAGGACATGATCTCGTGGTCTGTGAGTTTGAACTCGCATAGGGCTTTGTGCTGACAGCTCAGAGCCTGGAGCATGCCTCAGATTCTGTGTCTCCCTCTCTGTGCCCCTCCCTTGCTCATGCTCTGTCTCTCAAAAATAAATAAATGTTAAAATTTTAAAAAAAAGCAAAACTCTCTGACATGAGAACCATAGTGCTGATGAAGTAAGATAACCACAGGTCTTTTGTTTCATTGTCTCCTCTAAGTTAAATGTTAAAACTCAGGCCATATCTTATGCTGTATACTTATTGCCTGAACATACACTTTCTCTTTCCCTCACTCTCATTCTTTTTCTCTTCACTCCACCCTCACCACTCTGCTTGTGTCTTGCATTCTGAGAGTGCCAAGATTAGAGGATATCCAGAGAAGAGAAAAGGACAATGATTATGACAGTTGGAAATAAAATCAATGAGGAAAGGTGGAAGGAATTTTGCTTTGAGAAAATAAATTTGCCTATCAACAGAATAATAGTGTTCATGTCTCCAAAGATTGATATACAGATGATGCTATACTGCCTCTTTTGATTTTCTGAAGCCAGAAGAATTCAAAATTTTAGTTAATGGCATTACTAGCGAGTCATTCTCTTATATAGAGTTGTCTTTGACTCTTTTTTCTCACTCAGTATCTATATCTAATCAGTACTGAATTCTGTTGCTTCTGTCTCTTAAATATCTCTTGAATCCGTTCCCTCCTATCCATCTATACCTCTATTACTTCTGCTACTGCCACAAGAATGTGCTTTAGAAATAACCCCGCTGCTCAGACTATGCCTCTTGTGAAGTCACCATTGCTTATGACATCAAGACTAACTTCCTCAACTTGACATTTAAAGCTTTCTATATTATGACTCCAACCATTTTTTTAATCCCAGATCACATCATTCTATATACTAGATGCTTCATCTGTTTTCGCAGCAGGCTATTGAGTATTACGTTAGCTGGGTTTTTGGTTTTGTTTTGTTTAGTTTTTGGTAGATACCCTTTATCACCGTGAGAAACTCTCTATTCCTAATTTTTAAAAAATAGTTTATCTTCAAATTGGTTTCCATATAACACTCAGTGCTCTTCCCCACAAGTGCCCTCCTCCAACACCACCATCTCTTCTTCCCTCCCCCTTCCCCTTCAAACCTCAGTTCATTTTCAGATTTCAATAGTCTCTCAAGTTTTGCGTCCCTCTCTCTCCCCAACATTCTTTCCCTCTTCCCCTCCCCCTGGTCCTCCATTAAGTTTCTCCTGGTCTCCAGGTAGACCTATGAGTGCAAACATATGGTATCTGTCCTTCTCTGCCTGACTTATTTCGCTTAGCATGACACCAACGAGGTCCATCCACTTTGTTACAAACGGCCATATTTCATTTTTTCTCATTGCCATTTAACACTCCATTGTGTGTGTGTGTGTGTATGTGTGTGTGTGTATATATATATAAAATCACATCTTCTTGATCCATTCATCAGGTGATGGACATTTAGGCTATTACCATGTTTTGGCTATTGTTGACAGTGCTGCAATGAACATAGGAGTACATGTGCTGCTATGTATAAGGCACTTCTGTATCACGTGGGTAAATCCCTAGCAGTGCTATTGCTCGTTCATAAGGGAGTTCTATGGATAGTTTTTTGAGGAGCCTCCACACTGTCTTCCAGAGCGGCTGCACCACTTTACATTCCCAACAACAGTGTAGGAGGGTGCCTGCCTCTCCACACCCTCGCCAGCATCTATAGTCTCTTGTTTTGTTCATTTTAGCCACTCTGACTGGCGTGAGGTGGTATCTCAGTGTGGTTTTGATTTGTGTTTCCCTGATGATGAGTGATGTTGAGCATCATTTCATGTGCCTGTAGGCCATCTGGATGTCCTCTTTGGAGAAGTGTCTGTTTATGTCTTCTGCCCATTCCTTCACTGGGTTATTTGTTTTATGGGTGTGGAGTTTGGTGAGTTTCTTGTAGATTTTGGATACTAGCCCTTTATCTGATATGTCATTTGCAAATATCTTTTTCCCATTGTGTCAGTTTCCTATTAGTTTTCTTGATTGTTTCCTTTGCAGTGCAGAAGCTTTTTATCTTGATGAAGTCCCAAGAGTTCAGTTTTGCTTTCATTTCCCTTGCCTTTGGGGATGTGTCAAATAGACAATTGCTGCAGTTGAGGTCAAGGAGGTTGTTTCCTACTTTCTCCTCGAGGGTTTTGATGGTTTCCTGTCTCAAATTCAGGCCCGTCAGCCATTTTGAGTTTATTTCTGTGTACAGTGTAAGAAAGTGGTCTAGTTTCATTCTTCGGCATGTTGCTGTCCAGTTCTCCCAGCACCACCTGCTAAAGAGGCAGTCATTTTTACATCGGATACTCTTTCCTGCTTTGTCAAAAATTAATTGGCCATACATTTGTGGGCCCAGTTCTGGGTTCTCTATTCTATTCCATTGGTCTATGTGTCTATTTTTGTGCCAATGACATACTGTCTTGATGATGACAGTTTTGTAGTAGAGACTAAAGTCTGGGATTGTGATTCCTCCCATTTTGGTTTTCTTCTTCAATATGACTTTGGCTATTCGGGGTCTTTTGTGGTTCCATACGAATTTGAGGATAGTTTGTTCTAGCTTTGAGAAGAATGTTGGTGCAATTTTGATGGGGATTGCATTGAATGTGTAGATTGCTTTGGGTAGTAATGACATTTTCACAATGTTTATTCTTCCGATCCATGAACAGGGAATGATTTTCCATTTCTTGGTGTCTTCTTCAATCTCTTTCATAAGTTTTCTATCGTTTTCATCATATAAGTCTTTTACATCCTTGTTTAGGTTTACTCCTAGGTATTTTATGGTTTTTCATGCAATCATGAATGGGATCAGTTTCTTGATTTCTTTTTCTGCTGCTTCATTATTGGTGTATAGGAATGCAACTGATTTCTGTACATTGATTTTGTACCCTGCAACTTACTGAATTCATTGATCAGTTCTAGAAGGCTTCTGGTGGAGTCTGCCGGGTTTTCCATGTAGACTATCATGTCGTTTGCAAAAAGTGAAAGGTTGACTTCTTCATTGCCAATTCTGATGCCTTTTCTTTCCTTTTGTTGTCTGATTGCTGAAGCTAGGACTTACAGCGCTATGTTAAACAACAGGGGTGAGAGTGGACAACCCTGTCATTTTCCTGATCTCAGGGGAAAAGCTCTCAGTTTTTCCCCATTGAGGATGATATTAGCTGTGGGCTTTTCATGAAAGGTTTTTATAATGTTTAAGTAAGTTCCTTCTATTCTGACTATCTCAAGGGTTTTTATTAAGAAAGGGTGCTGTATTTTGTCAAATGCTTTTTCTGTGTCTATCGACAGGATCATATGGTTTTTATCCTTTCTTTTGTTAATGTGATGGATCACATTGATGGATTTGCGGATATTGAACCAGCCCTGTAACCCAGGAATGAATCCCACTTGATCATGATGGATAATTCTTTTTATATGCTGTTGAATTCGATTTGCTAGTATCCTGCTGAGTATTTTTGCATCGATATTCATTAAGGATATTGGCCTGTAGTTCTTTTTTTTGGCTGTGTCTCTGTGTGTTTTGGGTATCAAGGTGATGCTGGCTTCGTAGGATGAGTTTGGAAGTTTTCCTTCTATTTCTATTTTTTGGAATAGTTTGAGAAGAATGGGTATGAGTTCTGCTTTAAATGTGTGATAGAATTCCCCTGGGAAGCCATCTGGCCCTGGGCTTTTATTCGTTTGGAGATTTTTGATAACGGATTCGATTTCATCACTGGTTATCGGTCTATTCATTTTTTCTATCTCTTCCCGTTTGAATTTGGAAGTGCATGTATATTTAGGAATTTGTCCATTTATTCTAGGTTGTCCAGTTTGTTGGCACATAATTTTTCATAGTAATCTCTGATGATTGCTTGTAGTTCTAAGGTATTGGTTGTAATCCATCCTCTTTCATTCATGATTTTGTCTATCTGGTTGCTCTCTCTTTTCTTTCTGAGGAGCCTGGCTAGAGGTTTATCAATTTTATTTATTTTTTCAAAGAACCAACTCTTGCTTTCATTGATCTGCTCGACTATTTTTTGTATTCTATATTGTTAATTTCTGCCCTGATCTTTATTATTTCTTTTCTTCTGCTGGGTTTGGGGTGCTCTTGCTGCTCCCCTTCTAGTTGCAGTAGGTGCTCTGTTAGATTTTGAATTTGTGCTTTTTCCAGATTGTTGATATTGGCCTGGATTGCAATATACTTTCCTCATAGGACTGCCTTTGCTGCATCGCAGATATTTTGGTTTATTGTATTTTCATTTTCGTTTGTTTCTATATATTTTTTAATTTCTTCTCTAATTGCATGATTAGCCCAGTCATTCTTTAGTAGGGTAGTTTTTAACCTCCACATTTTTGGTGGTTTTCCAGACTTTTTCCTGTTGTTCATTTCAAGTTTCATAGCATTGTGTTCTGAAAGTGTGCATGGTATGATCTCTATTCCTTTCGACTTATGGAGGGCTGCCTTATGCCCCAGTGTGATTTATCTTGGAGAATGTGCCATGTGCACTCGAGAAGAAGGTGAATTTCGTACCTTCAGGATGCAGATTTCTAAATATATCTATCAGTTCCATTTGTTTCAATGTGTCGCTCAGGTCCATTGCTTCCTTAGTGATTTTCTGTCTGGTTGATCTATCCATTGCTGTCAGTGGAGTACTAAAGTCCCCTGCAATTTTCACATTCTTATCAATAATATTGTTTCTGTTTGTGATTAATTGTTTTATGTATTTGGGGGTTGCCGCATTTGACACATAGATATTCATAATTGATAGCTTTTCCTGATCGAGAGAACCTTTAATTATTATATAATGTCCTTCTTTGTCTCTTGTTACTGCCTTTACTTTAAATCCAGTTTGTCTGATATAAGTATTGCTATTCCAGCTTTCTTTTGGCTTCCAGTCGCATGATAGATATTTCTCCATCCCTTTACTTTCATCCTGAAGGTATCTTCAGGTCAAAAATGAGTCTCTTGTAGACAGCAAATAGATCGATTTTGGTTTTTTTTTTTTATCCATTCTGCTACCCTGTGTCATTTGATTGGAGCATTCAGTCCATTGACATTCAGTGTTATTATTGAAAAATGTGGGTTTAGAGTCATTGTGTTCTCCCTAGAATTCATGTTTATAGGGGTGTCTCTGGCACCTTGTATTATTTTCAACATTTCCCTCATAGGGCATGTTTGGTGGTCATGAATTCTCTCAATTTGTGTTTATTTGGGAACACCTTTATCTCTCCTTCTATTTTGAATAACAGGCTTGCTGGATAATTGATTCTTGACTGTATGTTTTTTCTGTCCATCACATTGCAGATTTCCTGCCATTACTTCCTGGCCTGCCAAGTTTCATTAGGTATGTCTGTAACCACTCTGATAGGTTTCCTTTTGTACGTGAGGGCCCTTTTATTCCTAGCTGCTTTCAGAATTCTCTATCTTTATCTTTTGCCAGATTCACTATGATATGCTGTGCCAAAGGCTGATTTAAATTACGTCTTAAGGGGGTTCTTTGTGCCTCTTGAATTTGAATGTCTATTTTGTTTCCCAGATTTGGGGAATTCTCAGTTATAATTTGGTCTAGTATCCCTTCTGGACCTTTCTCTCTGTCTTCCTCTTCAGGAATTCCTATGATACGGATGTTGTTCCATTTGATTGTATCACTCAGGTCTTGAATTCTCCTTTCCTGCTCCTGGATTAATTTGTCTCTCTTTTTTCAGCTTCCTCTTTTGCTATAACTATATCTTCAAATTCACCTATTCTTCTCTCTGCCTCGTCAATCCTTGAGGTGGCTGCCTCCATTTAATTATTCTCCTCATTTTTAGGCTTTTTAAACTCATCATACCTGTTTTCAAAGTTCCTAGTAATTGTCTCAGTTGATTCTTTGATGCTTTTTTCAACCCCAGTGATTAATTTTATGACAACCTTTTAAAGTTCTTGATCAGGTATGTTGTCCAGATCTGCCTTGAGCAGTTCTATGTCTGTGACTTCTTCCTGAAAGTTCTTCAGGGGAGAGTTCCTTCATTTTTTTTATTTTTGCTAGTTTTCTGTCTCTTGTCAGCTTTAAAAAGCTCGTTGTACACTGTGCACCTGTTAATATTTTCAGTTAAAGGAGGCTTATTGACTGTCCAAGGCCTGTTGTTTCAGGAAATATTCGTTTAATGGTGTCTCTCAGTCTCTTGTTGTGCTTTTGAATATTTTATTTCCCTATCTAGCGATATTTGGGTCTCACCATCAGGCGTACTTTGGCTTGTTTTTTTGGGGTAGCCTTAAGAAGGAAAACAGACAGACAAACACGTAGGGAACAGAAGCACACAAACGCACAGAGAAATCAAACAAAGAAATAAACAAATTAAAACAGGGAAAGGAAAGAAAGTAAATGGAGAGGAATGAGATGAAAAGAAGACAAGAAAAAAATAAAGGGAGTCAGAGACAACAAAGGACAATGGATAGTCTAAAAGTGTATGACCAGTTGAGGGGAGAGATAAGGATGAATTTGGGAGAATATATCTGGATTGCAAGAAAGAAAAAAAAAGAGAGAGATAAAGGAGAAAGAATAACAGGAGTAATTTTTTTTAATTTTAAGTAAAAAAAGGTAATAATAATAAAAAAGAAATATAAAAAAAGAAATATAAAAAAAGAAGAAAAAAAAAGCAGCAGCCCCTCCTTGTGGATAGGCGTGGTTTGGTGTAGTAGGTCTCGGGGGCTACTCTCAGAGCCTTCTGCAGCCATAGGTGGCTGCAGAGATTAGAATGGCGGTACCCCAAGCTCTGCTGGGTCTAAGCGCTGTAGGCAACTCTAATGAGTCAGATCTCCTTGTGCCACAGCTGAGCCAAGTTTTATTTTCCAGGCCCGCCTCAGTTCAAAGTCCTAGTCCAGGTACTTTTATGCTACCACAGATGAGATGTACTTGCTTTGGTGCCTGGCTTCTTAGCCAGGATATCGTAGGGGGAGGGAGCACTTTCTCTAGGTGTGGGCAGGGATTTATGCTGCTGCTGGAGGCAAGGTGCGTGCCCTCACAGACCACTGCTGGCTCCCAGCCCCCAGCCAGGATAGGGATTGCATAGGGGGAGGGTTTAGCATCCTTTGGCTCAGGCTGGGGTTTGTGCTGCCTCTGCCCTAGGTGAGGTGTGCTGCCTGAGGTGAGGTGCACAGCAGGAAGCAAAGTGCATGCCCTCACAGACATGCTGTGGACTCCCAGCCCCTAGTCGGGATAGGGATCGCATAGGTGGAGGGAGCAGTTTCTCTTGTTGCCAGCTGGGATTCGCGCCACTGCTGCCCGAGGTGCCAGTGCTGCCGTAAATGAGCTGCATGCTCCTGTGGCCAAATGGCGTGCCCCGGCCTCCACTGCCACCAACTCCCTGCCAGATCGCATAGGGGTGGGGGCTAATTTTTCCCTGCTGGCACCCGGGATTCTGGATTCGCGCGGCCAATGCTGGAGGTGTGATATGCCATGGAAATGAGGTGTGTGCTCCCACTCCCGCAGCCAAGGCTGAAGTGCACACCCCTGGGGCTCCCACCGCCAAGGCGGCCAACTCCCTGCTGGGATGGCACAGGGCTGGAAGTTGTTTTTTTCCCTATGACACCCAGGTTCGGGAATTGGGCTACCAAGCAGTTATATATGGAGTGAGAGTTTTTCTCTCTGAGCGTGGTTGAACGTTCTTTATCTCTTCCCTAGAGACAGTACTATGAGCATATTCAATTTTTCTTTCTCTTACCTTTGTCTCCCAGGAGCTCCATGTGCTTGCCCTGTGTTTGGCTGGGGCTCCCATCTCCCCTGCCCCTCTCAGGCTGGCCCATTTTCCAATCTCCCCAGTTTGCACTCACTCACTCAGGCATCTTTGAGCTTGTCTTCTTTCTGGCGTCTGTATTTTCTCATTCTGCTCTTGATGATGAGAGTAACGCCCTTCTCAGTTCAATAGATGGGGCAGACGAAGCTTACAGAGCTCCCTTCCTCTCCGCCATCTCGGCTCCTCCTCTCTATTCCGAATTTGTTGAATGTTTTTGTCATGAAAATGTTGAATTTTGTCTAATGTTTTTTCTGTGTCTATTGAGATGATCATTTGATAGTTGTATTTTTTATATGGTGCATTGCATTGACTGAGGTTGTGTATATTAAACTAACCTCTCATTTCTAGAATAAATTCCATTTTTGTCATGATGTATAAATCTTATACTCCTACATTTTGCTTGCTAGTATTTTTTTGAGAGTTTTTGTGTTTATGTTAATAAGAGATATTCATCTGTAGTTTTATTTTCTTGAGATATATTTATCTAAGTTTTGTATCATAGTAATATTGGCCTCATAAAATAAGTTGACAGGTTTCCCTTCCAGTTGTTTGGAAGAATTTATGAAGGGGTGATATTACTTCATCTTTAAACTTTTGGTAGAATCCACGAAGAATGTCATATCATTCCAGGCTTTTCTTTGCAATAAAATTTTTGTTTATGAATTCAATCTATTTATGTGTGACAAGTTTAGTCTATTTTTCTATTTTTTTTCTTGAGTCATTTTCAATACTTTGTGTCTTCATGGAATTTTTTGCCATTTCATGTAGATTATTTAATTTTTGGCTTATAATTTTTCATTGTATTCCTTTATAAGTCTTTTTATTTCTGTAAGATTGGCACTAACTTCCCCTCCTTTATTCCTAAAGTTAGTAATTTGAGTTTTCTCTTTTTCTTAATGGCAAAGGTTGGCCAATTTTCTTGAAGTTTTCAAAGAACAAGCCTTTGGTTTTGTTGACTTCCTCTATTGATTTTTTGTTCATTTTATGTTTTATTTATGTCCTATTCTTATTTGAGTGGAATGACATTAAAATGCCTTAATCACTCACTTCTGGCTGATTCTGAGGCTTTTTACCATGAGGAATATGAAAACTATAGAATAATTGAAAACTGCCTGCTTAAGTGTTAAAGGCTTGCTGTAACATGTGCAGTGAGCTCCTTGGCAACAACTGGAAACCAAATTAGATCCAGGTATTTAAGGAAATCTTTATCCAATTATTAACTGACCATTACGCTAACCATGAAGAGACTTCAGTGGCCATATATGTGAAAGTATATAGTGGAGTAAAGCCACTAAACTAATAAATGAAATCAACAAGAAACCCTGTGGAAGAGAGATCATCTGATGTCCCAAGTTGCCACATTATATTAGTTAAAAAGCCAACTTTTCACCAGAAACTTATGACATGCAAAAATATGATCTATAACAGAAAAAAAATGTTCAATAGAAATTGTCCCTGAGGAAGAACTTTGGACTTATTACACAAAGGGTTAAAATAAGCTATTTTGAATTATATTCAAAGATCTAAAGAAACATTGGGAAAATGTCTCACTAAATAGAGACTGCTTAGCAAAGAGAATGGAAGTCTCATAAAGAACCAAATGAAAAATCTGAAGTTGAAGAGATACATAACTGAAATGAAAAAATTATTAGAGGTGCTCAGTGGAAGCTTTGAACTGGCAGATGAGAGAAAAAACTTGAAAATAGGTCAATTGTCTAGTCTGAGAAACAGGAAGAAAAAATAATGCAGAATAAAGAGGCCTGTGGGACACCATCAAAGGTACACATAATGGGAGTCCCAGAAGGCAAAGAGAAAGAGAAAGAGAAAGAGAAAGAAATAATATTTGAAAAAATAATAGCTAAAATAAAATATTAATATGTACATCCAAGATGATAAATGAATTTTATGTATAATAAATTTTAAAAAGCCTAAACACACTATCATCAAACTTCCAAAGGCAGAAACAAAGAAAAACTCTTGAAAAGAGCAAGAGTAAAATAATTTATTATATACAAGAAAATCACAAGGATAACAGCTGACTTCTGAGAAATTATGGAGGCAGTGGGATCACATAGTCAAAATGCAGAGTGAAAATAATGTTTAAAGTTGTTGAATCAATATGTCATACACTTGAAACTAATATAGCATTGTATGTCAACTATACTTCAATAAATAAATAAAATTAAGTGTTAAACAAGATTGTATATATGACAATGTTATCCAACAATAATGAAGGAGAAATTAAGACACTCCCAGAAAAACAAAAACTGAGATAATTTATTGGTTGAATACATCCTTTATAAGAAATACTAAGGGTAGTTCTTCAGGCTGAAAGAAAAGTGGCCCCAATACTAATTATAATACACATGAAAAATTAACCCCGATAAATGTAACTATGTCAGTAATAACAATAGACACCATAATTGCATATTTGTTTATTTTTTCTTCTCTTAACCAATTCAAAGGGTAATTGTATTTGATAATGTCAGTTAAAAGGCTGGGCAGTAAGGACCTCCAAAAAATTGTTCCTCCATAAAGGCAATGTAAAACCTAGGTAAAATTTGTCAGAATCAACTTTTTCAGAACACAAGAAATTAATCAAAGGCTTTCAGCCATCCAGATAGTGTTTATTCAAACAATACAACTAAATCTCATTAAGAATAGTGAGCTTTTCCCAACTCTCTAGAGTTGGGGAGAGAGAGGGATGCAAAACATCAGAGACTATTGAATACTGAAAACGAACCAAGGGTTGAAGGGGGAGGTGGGGAAAGGGAGCTGGTGGTAATAGAGGAGGGCACTTTTGGGGAAGAGCACTGGGTGTTATATGGAAACCAATTTGACAATAAACAATTAAAAAAGAATAATGAGCTTTGTGGTACTTTAACTTATTCTAATCCTTGCATCTACTCTTATTATCCAATAACTTTAAAAAAATAATAGCCCACATTGCCAAATACCTTGGCAGCCTCTGGAGGGAGCAGAATGGATCTACAGCTCTCTTAAAAGGCCTTATTATCAAATACTTGTTATTATCTTAGTTGTAAGATATCTTAGTTGTCTGGTAGTTTCCTAAAGATTCCCCTTACAAGACTGACTCAGATCTCAGTGATGAGAAAACTTCTCTCTTGCAGGGGGCAGGTGTTTGTTGAAAACAATCACAGACAAGTGTTTTAAATTAGAAACTGGCCAAGGTAATGGGTAATATAGATTGCAAACAGTAGACTAAGCAAAAGATTAAAGGGATAGCTGAGGAATGAGATATACATAGGGACTGAAAGCTCCAATAAGACTCTAGATGCCTAGGGCTCTGTGAATACTCAGGTAAGACCTGAGAAGGTTCTAGGCTCTCACTTCTGGCTATTCTTGAAGCTCCATACAAGTAAGAATTGAAAGCTAAGTACAGTTTTAAACTGCTTGGCTGAATGTTGAAGACATGTCCCAAAATACAGTACCCTTCAGCACAGATTAAGGGTATTTATTAATTCCAGGCATTTAAGGAAATTGTTGTCTAATCATAATCTTGCCACTAAGCGAACTGAGTAGAGACTTCAGTAGCTACACACAAAGAATACAAACTTTACAAAACTACATAAAATTCACACACAGACACAAAAGCACACAAACACACAAACTAACAACAATTACCATAAGCAGCAACAATAACAGGGAAAATCCAATTTACAGAGTAGCCACATTATATGATTTAAAATATCAAATTTTAATTAAAATTTGAAGACATGTAAAGACAAAAGACAGTATGACCTATATACAAAGGATAAAAAGCAGTTGATAGAAACTGTCCCTGAGGAAACCTAGATATGAGATTTGCTAAACAAATACTTTAAATCCATTAGTTTAAATATGTTCAAATGGCTAAGGAAAACCATGTCTGAAGAACTAAATTATAGAAATAGAAATTATAAAAAGAAACCAATAGGAATTCTGAAGTTTTATATTCACAT
The DNA here is from genome assembly GCA_004023785.1 of Mungos mungo. Lineage (NCBI taxonomy): Eukaryota > Metazoa > Chordata > Mammalia > Carnivora > Herpestidae > Mungos > Mungos mungo. Next base: position 13,797 of record PISW01008355.1, read on the forward strand.
AGGTAAATATTAAAGAGAGGATAAATGTATTTTTGTTTGTAACTAATTTTTATTCCTATCTAGTATAAATACAACTGCATAAAACAATGAGTATAAATCTATGATTATAGTCACATAATGTATAAATATGTAATTTTTAATGTTTATATTTGAGAGAGAGAGAACAAGTGGGGAGGGACAGAGAGAGAGAGAGAGGGAGGGAGAGAGAGAGAGAGAAGGAGACAGAATCCGATGCAGGCTCCAGGGTCTGAGCTGTCAGCACAGAGCCCAATGAGGGCCTTGAACTCATGGACCATAAGATCATGACCTGAGCTGAAGTGGGACGCTTAACCAATTGAGCCACACAGGGGTCCCAAGATGTAATTTTTGACAATAGCATAATGGAAGGAAGATGAAGTTATATAGGAGCAAACTTTTTATAAACTATTAAAGTCAGTCTTAATAAAAGTTATTTCTAATCATTAGACAAATCTCTAAGACAATAAAACAAAAATATGTAGTAAATTAAATTACAAAGGGAATTAAAACTGTATCATTTAACTTAAAAAACACAACAATGGAAGAACAAAGCATATGAAACCAAATAGAAAAATGATAGGCAGGGAAAGGTAGTTAAGATGGCAGAGGGGGGACCCTGGACTTTCCCTCTAACTCAAACACAGCTACATTAATGTCAGATTACTTGGAAACCCATGAAATTGATCTGTGGAGTGGCAGAAAGATCTGCACACTTGAAGAGAGAAAGTTTGGCAGGTGCAAGGTGCCTGGATGTGAGTTGGGGGAGAGAAAACTGGTGGCACCAGGAAGGGGAAGTAACTCTTTCAATGGAGAGAGAAAGGAGAAAGAGAGGAGCTGAGAAAGTGTATCATCATGTTAGCACAAGAGGAAAGCCTCTCTGGAACATGGACTGTGGAGAAGAAATACTGAGTGTCCCAGTTATTTTTTGAAAACAGCTTTTTGGGCTCAAACTCTGAGGTTTTGAAAGTGCATGACTTTCTCCAGAGCAAAGATGTGGTGAATGCTAATGGGTTTTTATTAAGAAAGGATGCTGCATTTTCTCAAGTGCTTTTTCTGCTTCTACCAACAAGATCATATGGTTTTTATTTTTTCTTTTGATAAAGTGATGTATCACATTGATTTGCAAATATTGAACCATCCCTGCGATCCAAGAATAAATCCCACTTCATCACGTTGGATAATGTTTTTATATGCTGTTGAATTCTATGTGTTAGTATCATGTTGAATATTTTTGCATCTGTATTCTTCAAGGATTTTGGCGTGTACATCTCTTATTTTGCTGGGTCTCTGGTTTGAGAAACAAAGTGATGCTGCTTTCCTATAATGAGTCCAGAAGTTTTCCTTCCAATTCTATTTTTTGGAATAGTTTGAGAAGAATGAGTATTAAATCTGAAGTAAATGTCTGGTAGATTTCCCCAGGGAAGCCATCTGGCCCAGTGCTCTTATTTTTTGGGAGACAAGCCAAAGTGCCAAAGCAGCCAAAATGTAACAGCAGAGTACACACAGCATACACCAGAAACACTTGATGATGCCAGGCCATGGACAGTGTATACACATTTTTAATATAGTACTCCTCTCAGGAGAAGGAAATATAACAAGCTTTTAAAACATGTAAAGACAGAAACTTAGCCAAAATGACCAGACAGAGGAATTCTCCCCAAAAAGAAAGGTCAAGAAGAAATCACAGCCAGGGACTTGCTCAAACAGATACAAACAATATACCAAACAAGAATTTAGAACAACAGTCATAAGACTACTATCTGGGCTTGAAAAAAATCATAGAGAAACACTTCCTGCATGGAGCAAAGACCTAATAAGTAGTTAGGATATATTTTTTTAAATCCTATAACTGAGATGCAAAATATACTAGATGCAATGTAAATGAGGACTGAAGAAGCAAAGGAGAGAATAGGTGTAATAGAAAATAAAATTATGGAAAATAGTGAATCTGAAAAACGGAGGAAATTGAAGTTACTAGATCATGAGGGGAGACTTAGTGAACTAAGTGATTCCATGAAATGGAACAATATCCCTATCACAGAGTTCCCAGAAGAAGAAGAGCGAGAAAGGGGGGGGCATAAAGTTTATTTGAACAAATTAAAGCTGAAAACTTCTCTAATATTGGGAAGGAAACAGGCATCAAAGTCCAAGTGGCAGAGAACTCCTTTCAAAATCAACAAAATCAGGTCAACATCATGACATATCATAGTGAAACTTACAATATAAAAAGATAAAGAGAAAATTCTGAAAGCAACTATTGACAATTTGTCCTTAACATACAAAGATAGAAACATAAAGTTAGTAACAGACCTGTCCACTGAACCTTGGCAGGCCAGAAGCAAATGACAGGAAAATTTCAATACGCTGATTAGGAAAAATATGCAGTCAAGAATCCTTTATCCAGCAAGGCGTTCATTCAGAATGGGAGAGAGAAAGATTTTCCCAATAAACAAAAACTAAAGGAGTTTGTGACCAATAAACCAGCCCTACAAGAAATTCTAATGGGGACTCACTGAATGGAGAAAAAAAATAAAGACCAAAGAAACAAAGACTTCAAAAGACCAGACGATATCACCAGAAACCAACACTACAGGTAACATAGTGGTACTAAATTAATATCTTGCAATAATTATTCTAAATGTAAATGGACTAAATGCTCCAATATAAAGACATAAGGTATTTGAATGGATAGAAAAACAAGATCCATCTATATGCTGCCTACAAGACAATGATTTTCAACCTAAAGACAGCTGCAGATGGAAAGTGAGAGGACGGAAACCATCTAGTGGAAACCATGTATCATGCTAACGGAGGTCAAAAGAAAACTATAGTAGCCATACTGATACAGACAAACTAGATTTTAAAACAAAGACTGCAATAAGAGATGAACAGGGATTATATATTAATTATGGGATATATTCATCAAGAAGGCATAATACTTGTAACTGTTTATGCCCCCAATATGAAACACACAATTATATAAATACATTAATAACAAACATAAAGAAACTCATTGATAATAATACAATATTAATTACTGTAATTATTGTGTAATTACTCTGGTTACTGTAATAACCCACGTGGAGCAATGGACAGATCATCTATGCAGAAAATCAACAAGGAAACAATGGCTTTGAATGACACATTGGACTAGATGGACTTAACAGACATATACATATTTCATCCTAAAGCAACAGAATACACTTTCTTTTTATTTATTTATTTATTATTTTAATAGTTTATTGTCCAATTTGTTTCCATATAACACCCAGTGCTCTTCCCCACAAGGGCCCCCCTCCATTACCACCACTTCCCTTCCCCCTTCCCCTCCCCCTTCAACTCTATTCAGTAGTCTCTCAGGTTTTGCCTCCCTCTCTCCCCAACTCTCTTTCTCCCTGCTCCCCCATGGTCCTCCATTAGGTTTCTCCTGTTCTCTTGTTAGACCTATGAGTGCAAACATATGGTATCTGTCCTTCTCTGCCTGACTTATTTCGCTTAGCATGACACCCTCGAGGTCCATCCACTTTGCTATTAATGGCCATATTTCATTCTTTCTTATTGCCATGTAATACTCCATTGTATATATATACCACATCTTCTTGATCCATTCATCAGGTGATGGACAGCAAATTAATATTTGACAAAGCAGAAAAGTGTATCCAATGGAAAAATGACTGCCTCTTTAGCAGATGGTGCTGGGAGAACTGGATAGCAACATGCAGAAGAATGAAACTAGACCACTTTCTTACACCATTCACAAAAATAAACTCAAAATGGATGAAGGACCTGAATGTGAGACAGGAAACCATCGAAACTCTCAAGGAGAAAGTAGGAAACAGCCTCCTTGACCTCAACGGCAGTAATTTCCTACTCTACACTTTCTTCTTGGGTATGCAAGCAACACTCTCCAGATCACATTTTGGGTGAAAAATCAGCCCTACATGGGTACAAAAAGATAGAGATCATACCATGCATATTTTAAGATCAGAATACGATGAATCTTAAATAAACAGCAACAAAAAAATTGAAATCCCTCAAAACATGGACGTTAAAGGACATCCTACCAAAGAATAAATGGGTGAACATGTAAATTAAAGAAGAAAATAAAAAATGCGTAGAAGCAAATGAAAATGAAAATACTACAGTTCTGACCTTTTGGGATACAGCAAAGGCAGTCTTATGGGGAAAATACATTGCAATTCAGGCCTATCTTAAGAAGCAAGAAAGGTCCCAAATACACAATTGAACTTTAAACCTAAAGGAGCTACAAAAGTAGCACCAATGAAAGCCTAAATCCAGGAGAAGAATGGAAATCATAAAGATTAGAGCATAAAGAAATGATATAGAAATAGACAAAAAACAGCATAGCAGATCAATGAAGCTAACAGTTGGTTTATTAAAAGAATAAGCAAAATTGATAAACTCCTAGCCATATACATAAAAAGTAAAATATAGAGGATAAAACATATCAATAACCAGCAATGAAATTGAATCAGTTATCAAAAGTTTCCCAACAAATAAGAGTACAGGGCCAGATGGCTTCACAGGATAATTCCACCAGCTACTTAAAGAAAAACTCATACCTATTCTTTTCAAACTGTTCCAACAATTAGAAATGGAAGAAAAAAGTTCAATACTCATTCTATGAAGCCAGCATTACCTTGATTCCAAACCAGACAAAGGAAAATTACGGGCCAATACCCCTTATTAACCAGGATGCAAAATTTCTCAACAAGATACAGGTAAATCAAATTAAACAGAACATTAAAAGAATTATTCACCACGATTAAGTGATATCTATTCCTGTGCTGCAAGGCTCAATATTCTCAAGTCAAATAATGTGATACACCACATTAATAAAAGAAAAGATAAAATTCATATGATACTCTCAATAGATGCAGAAATAGCATTTGACCAAATATAGCATCCATTCTTGATAAAAACCTTCAATAAAGTAAGGATAGAAGGAACATTACTTAACATCATAAAAGTCATATATGAAAGGCCCACAGCTAATATAATCCTCAACAGAGAAAAACTGAGAGCTAAATAAGGTCATGAACATGAACAAAACTCTTACCACTGTTTTTCAACATAGTACTGGAAATCCTAACCTCAGCAATCATACAACAAGAAGGAATAAAAGGCATATAAATTGGCAAAGAAGTCAAACTTTCACTCTTTGCAGATGACATGATACTTGACATGGAAAACTTAAAAGACTCCACCAAAAACTGCTAGAATTGATATGTAATTTCACCAAAGTTGCAAGGCATAAAATCAACATACAGGTAGAGACTTAGCCCCAGGCCCACAGAGAGCGTGTGTCTGGATGCTGCATAGCACTGTGCAAGGCCACGTGCATGCAGGGCAGCTGTGCAGGTTGGCACAGAATTTTGGAGAGTTGCTCACAAGCTGGCTGCACAAGACGCTGTGTGCGAACTGACCTGCAGGGCAGTACAGAGCTGAGGAGAAGAGGAGAGACTGAAAGGAGACCTCAGCCCGTGGCTCGGTGGAGAGACAAACTTTCCATTTGTAGCCGCTAGGTGCAGGGAGAGAAATCCGACCCCCTCAGCAGACTTGTTCTCCCATGGGCCTGGCAATCTGCCGAACTCAGGTGGAGCCAGGAAAGGGGTGGCTCTCCAATTCCACTACCAGTCCTGGCCAGAAAGCCGCCCGGCTGCCAGAGGTATTTTAACAGTGGCAGAAGCATTAAAGTGGGTGGACTAGGATTAGGAGGCCTGGCAGAACTTAGAAAACTGAAACAATGTGACCTGCCTGTGGCAGGTTGGACTCAAGAGAGTGGCTGGCAATGCATGGTGTGAGAGAGACTTGTGGCACCGCCACTCTTCTCCCTGCATCCACTAAGGCAGGGCCTCAGGGACCAGCTCCTGAGACACGACCTACCTACATCGAACCATGACCATCCACGCTGGAGAGCTGGATGCTTCTTTTCATGCTATTTTTACTTTTTCCCCCAAATTTTTCGTTCCTATTTATTTTTAATTTTAAGATTTTCCCCTTGTTTTCTCTTTTCTATTTTCCTATTTCCTTCTTTTCTCCCTTTTCCCCCTGGAGTCTGGTAAGTACCAACATTTAAGCACTGCTGTGACTAGATCAACCCTTACCATCCAGGTATTTCCCCTTTATCTCATTCTTATCTGTCCCCTCCACAGGGTTTGGCTCTCAGACTGTCTTTTATCTTTGGCTGTCTGTGTGCCCCCAGCTTTGTTCTTTCTCCTTTCATGTCCTCTCTTTTCTTTCCTGCTCCTTTTTTTCCTTTCCCATTTGGTTTGCTTGTTTATGGGATCTGTCAGTGTGTTTACCTGCTTGTGTTCCCTGTGTGTAAGTCTGTCTGTTTTCCTTTTCAAGGCTACCTCAAGAAACAAGCCAAAGCACATAGAGTAAAAAGTCTTAAATATCACTGAGTAAGGAAATATATTAACTACAGGCACAATAAGAGAAACTGAGAGACACCATTAAAAGAACATCTCCTGAAATGACAGGTCCTGGGCAGTCCTTTAATAGAGCCATACTAATAGGCACACAGAGCAGAATGAGCTTTTAAAACTGATAAGAGACAGAAAGCAAGCCAAAATGACGAAACAAAAGAACTATCCTCTAAAGAATTTAGAGAAAGAAATCATAGCCACAGAACTGCTCAAAACAGACAAAAACAACAAAACTGAACAAGAATTTAGAACAATTTTCATAAAATTAATTTCTGGGCTTTAAAAAAAGCATAGAAGCTGTCAGAGGAGATATTGATACAAAGACTAGGAACCTTCAAAATAGCTGTGACGATTTAAAAATAAAGGCTATAAATGAGGGGAATAATAAAATAGAGGCTGCTAATGCAAGAGTTGAACAAGCAAAGAGGAGAATAGGTGAATTAGAAGACACAGTTATAGCAAAAGAGGAAGCTGAGAAAAAGAAAGATAAATTGATACAGGAACACAAAACACTCGAGATGTGAGTGACAGAATCAAAGGGAACAATATTCGTATCATAGGAGTTCCTGTAGAGGAAGAAAGAGAAAAATGTCCTGAAGGGGTATTGGATCAAATTATAAACGAAAATTTCTCCAATATAGGGAAAGAGAAAGATATAGAAATTCAAGAGGCATACCAAACTCCCCTAAGACGTAACCTGGACCAACATTTAGCACATCATATCATAGTTAAACTGGCAAAATATGACAATAAAGAGAGAATTCTGAAAGCAGCTAGGGATAAAAGGGCCCTCACGTACAAAGGGAAACCTATCAGAGTGGTTACAGACCTATCTACTGAAACTTGGCAGGCCAGAAAGGAATGGCAGGAAATCTTCATGTGATGAACAGGAAAAATATGGAAACAAGAATCCTTTATCCAGCAAGCCTGTCATTCAAAACAGAAGGAGAGTTAAAGGTTTTCCAAAAATAAACAAAAATTGAGAGAATTCATCACCATCAAACCAGCCCTACAAGAAATCCTAAGAGGGAATCTATGAAAGAAATGTAGCAAGGAATATGACACCAGAGACATCAATACAAACATGAACTATACAGAGAACACAATAAATCTAAACCCACATTTTCAATAATAACACTGAATGTAAATGGACTGAACGCTCCAATCAAACAATGGAGAGTAGCAGAATGGATAAAAACCAAAACCCATCTATTTGCTGTCTACAAGAGTCTCACCTTAGACTGAAAGACACCTTCAGGTGAAAGTAAGAGGATGGAGAAATATCTACCATGCAACTGGACGCCAAAAGAAAGCTGGAGTAGCCATGCTTATATCAGATAAACTGGACATTAAATTAAAGGCAGTAACAAAAGATGAAGAAGGACATTATATAATAATTACAGGGTCTCTCAATCAGGAAGAGCTAACAATTATAAACATCCACACCCTGAATTCGGGAGCACCCAAATACATAAAACCATTATTCAAAAACAGAAGCAATCTTATTGATAAGAATGTGCTAATTGCAGGGGACTTTAATACTCCATTTACAACAGTGGATAGGTCAATCAGAAAGAAAATCACTAAAGAAACAATGGACCTGAATGACACACTGGAACAGATGCAATTAATAGATATATTGAGAACTCTGCATCCTGAAGCAAGGGAATTCACTTTCTTCCAGAGTGCGCATGGCACATTCTCCAAGACTGATCTCATACTGGGTCATAAAACAGCCCTCCCTAAATGCAAACGAATTGTGAGCATACCATGCACACTTTCAGATCACAATGTTATGAAACTTAAAATCAACCACAAGAAATAAGCTGGAAAACCTCCAAAAATGTGGAGGTTAAGAACCACCCTACTGAAGATTAGGCAAAACAGGCAATTAAAGAGGAAATTTTAAAAAATATGGAAACAAATGAAAACGAAACTACAACAACCCAAAGACTCTGGGACACAGCAAAGGCAGTCCTAAGAGGAAAGTTTACTGCAATCCAGGCCTATTTCAACAAACTAGAAAAAGCGCAAAAGAAACTAGAGCACCTAAAGAAACTAGAAAGGGAGCTGCAAGAGGACCAACAAAGCAGTTGAAAAAAATCAATGAAACCAAGAATTCGTTTTTTGAAAAAATAAACAAAATTGATAAACCTCTATCAAGGCTCCTCTGAAAGAAAAGAGAGAACATACAAATAGGCAAAATTATGAATGAAATGGATCTATTACAACGGATCCCTCAGAAATACAAGCAATCATCAGAGATTACTATGAAAAATTATACGCCAATAAACTGGGCAACCTAGAAGAAATGGACAAATTCCTAAACACACATGCACTACCAAAATTCAAATGAGAAAAGATAGAAAATCTGAACAGACCTATAACCAGTGAAGAAATCAAATCAGTTATCTAAAATCTCCCGCCAAATAAAAGCACAGGGCGCGATGGCTACCCAGGTGAGTTCTCCCATACATTTAAAGCAGAGATAACACCCATCCTTCTCAAGTTATTCCAAAAAATAGAAATGAAAGAAAGACTTGCAGACTCATTCCATGAAGGAAATATCACCTTGATTCCTACACCAGATAAAGACCCAACAAAAAAAGAAAACTACAGGCCAAAATCCTTAATGAATACAGATGCAAAAATGCTCAACAAAACACTATCAAGTTGAATTAAGCAGCACATAAAAAGAATTATCCATCATGATCAAATGGGATTCATTCCTGAGTTACAGGGTTGGTTCAATATTCACAAATCCATCAATATGATACATCACATTAACAAAAGAAAAGATAAAAACCATATGATCCTATCAATAGATGCAGAAAAAAGCATTTGACAAAATACAACATCTCTTCATAATAAAAACCCTTGAAAAAGTTGAGATAGAAGGAACTTACTTAAACATTATTAAAGCAATCTATGAAATGCCCACAGCTAATATCATCCTCAGTGGGGAAAAACTGAGAGCTTCCCCCTGAGATCAAGAACACGACAGGATGTCCACTCTCACCACTGTTATTTAACATAGTGCCAGAAGTCCTAGGATTAGCAGTCAGACAACAAAGGAAATAAGAGGCATCAGTATTAGCAAAGATGAAGTCAAACTTTCATTTTTTTGCAGACGACATGATCTTCTACATGGAAACCCCGAAAGACCCCACCTGAAGCCTTCTAGAACTGATCCATGAATTCAGCAAAGTCTCAGGGTACAAAATCAACGTACAAAAATCGGTTGCATTGCTATACACCAAAAATGAAACAACAGAAGGAGAAATAAGGACACGGATCCCTTTCACAATTGCAAGAAAAACCATAAAATACCTAGGAATAAACATAACTAAAGAAGTAAAAGACCTGTATGATGAAAACTATAGAAAACTTATGAAAGAAATTGAAGAAGACACAAAGAAATGGAAAAACATTCCATGCTCATGGATTGGAAGAATAAATATTGTCAAAATGTCATTATTACCCAAAGCAATCTACACATTCAACGCAATCCCCATCAAAGTTGCACCAGCATTCTTCTCAAAGCTAGAGCAAATTACCTTAAAATTCGTATGGAACCACAAAAAAACCCTGAATAGCCAAAGTCATATTGAAGAAGAAAACCAAAACGGGAGGCATCACAATCCAAGACTTTAGCCTTTACTACAGAGCTGTCATCATCAAGACCGTATGGTATTGGCACAAAGACAGACACATAGATCAATGTAATAGAATAGAAAGTCCAGAACTGGATCCCCAAGTGTATGGCCAATTAATCTTTGACAAAGCAGGAAAGTGTATCCAATGGAAAAAAGACAGCATCTTTATCATGTGGTGCTGGGAGAACTGGACAGCAATATGCAGAAGAATGAAACTAGATGACTATCTTACAGCATTCACAAAAATAAACTCAAAATGTATAAAAGACCTGAATGTGAGACAGGAAATCATCAAAATCCTAGAGGAGAATGCAGGTAATAACCTCCTTGACCTCAATCGCAGCAATCTCCTACTTGACACATCCCTAAAGGCAAGGGAATCAAGAACAAAAATGAACTATTGGGACCTCTTCAAGATTAAAAGCTTCTGCACTGTAAAGAAAACAACAAAAAACTAATAGGCAACCGACAGAATAGGAAAAGATAGTGGCAAATGGCATATTGGATAAAGGGCTAGTATCCAAAATCTACAAGGAACACACCAAACTCCACATCCAAAAATGGAGTAATCCATTTGTTTTTATGACTGATTTGAAAATATTGAAACACATGTGCATCCCTGGAATAAATCCCACTTGATTGTGATGAGTAATTTTTAGTGTATTGTTGAGTTTGTTTTGCTAACTTTTCTTTGAGGATTTTTGCATTTATGTTCGTGAGAAACAGTGGCCTGTAGTTTTCTTTCTCTGTAGTGTGTCTTTGTCTGGTTTAGGTATCAGGGTAATGCTGGCCTAGTAGAATGAATTTGGAAGCTTAACTTCACCTTTTCTTTAAATATTTTGAGAAGATGAATATTAAGTCTTTTTTAAATGTTTGATAGAATTCACCCGTGAAGCCATCTGATCCTGGAATTTTGTTTTTTGGGAGTTTTCTGATTACTGATTCACTTTCATTGCTAGTAATCATCTGTTCAAATTTTCTGTTTCTTTCTGATTCAGTTTTTGGAAGGTTATATGTTTCTAAAGTTTTATTCATTTCTTCTAGGTTGTCTAATTTGTTGGCATATAATTTTTCATGGTATTTTCTTATAATCTTTCAAAAATCTTTCTTTCGGCAGTTTTCAGGTTATTTTCAAAATTATTTGCATTATATGTAGTTGTAGCCTTGTTGTGCCAGTGAGAGGACGTAAGCTCTGTCTCACTTTATGTTACTGCTATCACAAATTGCGTTTTTACACAATATGTGCCTAATAACAGATTTATAATTATTTTTATACTATTGTCTTTTAAATTCTGTATAAAATAACCAATACATTCAGAAATCAAAGGTAGTATAATGCTGGCTTTTATTTTTTTAATTAGTTAATTAATTAATTAATTTTTTAAATTACATCCAAGTTAGTTAGCATATAGTGCAACAATGATTTCAGGAGTAGATTCCTTAATGCCCCTTTCTCATTTAGCCCATCACCCTCCCACAATCCCTCCAGCAACCCTCTGTTCTCTATATTTAAGAGTCTCTTATGTTTTGTCCCCCTCCCCGTTTTTATATTATTTTTGCTTACCTTCCCTTATGTTCATCTGTTTTGTATCTCAAATTTCTCATATGAGTGAAATCATATGGTATTTGTCTTTCTCTTACTGACTAATTTCGCTAAGCATAATCCTCTAGTTCCACCCGTGTAGTTGCAAATGGCAAGATTTCATTTATTTTTATTGCCAAGTAATACTTGGCACATATATACACATATATACCAAATCTTATTTTTCCATTCATTTATCGATGGATATTTGGGCTCTTTCCATACTTTGGCTATTGTCAATAGCGCTGCTATAAACATTGGGGTGCATGTTCCCTTTAGAAACAGCATACCCATATCCCTTGGATAAATACCAAGTAGTGTAAACTTTTTGAGGAACCTCCGTATTGTTTTCCGGAGTGGCTGCACCAGTTTGCATTCTCACCAGCAGTGCAAAAGAGATCCTCTTTCTCTGCATCCTTGCCAACATCTGCCATTGCCTGAGTTGTTTATTTTAGCTATTATGACAGCTGTGAGGTGGTATCTCAATGTGGTTTTGATTTGTATTTACCTGATGATGAGTGATGTTGAGCATTTTTTCATGTGTCTGTTGGCCATCTGGATGTCTTCTTTGAAGAAGCGTCTATTCATGTCTTTTGCCTCTTTCTTTACTGGATTATTTGTTTTCTGCATGTTGAGTTTGGTAAGTTCTTTATAGATTTTGGTTACTAACCCTTTATCTGATATGTCATTTGCAAATATTGTCTCCCATTCTGTGGATTGCCTTTTAGTTTAGCCAATTGTTTCCTTTGCTGTGCAGAAGCTTTTTATTTTGATGAGATCTCAATAGTTCATTTTTGCTTTCATTTCCCTTGCCTCTGGAGATGTGTTGAGTAAGAAGTTGCTGAAGCCGAAGTCAAAGAGGTTTTTGCCTGCTTTCTACTATTGGATTTTGATGGCTTCCTGTCTTAGATTTAGGTCTTTCATCCGTTTTGAGTTTCTTTCTGTGTATGGTGTAAGAAATTGGTCAAGGTTCATTTTTCTGCATGTGGCTGTCCAATTTTCCCAGCACCATTTGCTGAAGACATGGCCTTTATTCCATTGGATATTGTTTCCTGCTTTGTCAAAGATTAGTTGGAAATATATTTGGGGGTCCATTGCTGGGAACTCTATTCTGTTCCATTGATCTGAGTGTCTGATTTTGTGCTAGTACCATAATGTCTTGATGATTACAACTTTGTAATACATCTTGGAGCCCAGGATTGTAATGCCTCCAGCTTTGGTTTTCTTTCTCAGGATTGCTTTGGCTATTCAGTGTCTTTTCTGGTGCCATACATAATTTAGGATTGTTTGTTCTAGCTCTGTGAAGAATACTGGTGTTATATTGATAGGATTGCATTGAATATGCAGATTGCTTTGGGTGGTATCAACATTTTAACAATATTTGTGCTTCCAATCCAGGAGCATGGAATATTTTTCCATTTTTGGTGTCTTCTTCGATTTCCTTCATAAGCATTCTATAGTTTTTAGTGTATAGATTTTTCACCTCTTTGGTTAGGTTTATTCCTAGGTATTTTATGATTTTTGGTGCAATTGTAAATGGGATTGATACCTTGCTTTCTTTTTCTGTTGCTTCATTGTTGGTGTATAGAAATGCAACGGATATCTGTACATTGATTTTATATACTGCGACTGTGCTGAATTCTTGGATCAGTTCTAGCAGGTTTTTGGTAGAATATTTGGTAGAATATTTCTATTATAGAGTATCATGTCATCTGTGAAGAGTAAAAGTTTGAATTCCTCCTGGCTGATTTGGATGCCTTTTATTTCTTTGTGTTGTCTGATTGTTGAGGCTAAGACTTCCAAAATTAAGTTGAATAGCAGTGGCGAGAATGGACATCCCTGTACTTTTCCTGAACTTAGTGGGAAAGCTCTCAGTTTTTCCCCATGGAGGATGATATTAGTTGTGGATTTTTAATATATGGCTTTTATGATCTTGAGGTATGATCCTTCTATCACTGCTTTCATGAGGGTTTTTATCAAGCAAGCATGCTGTATTTTGTCAAATGCTTTATCTGCATCTATCAAAAGGATCATGTGGTTCTTGTCCTTTCTTTTATTGATGTGATATATCACATTGATTTTTTTGCAGATATTGAACCAGCTCTGCATCCCAGGTATAAATCCCACTTGGTCGTGGTGAATAATTGTTTAATGCATTGTTGTATCCTGTTGGCTAGTATCTTGTTGAGGATTTTTGCATCAGTGTTCATCAGGGAAATTGGTCTATAGTTCTCCTTTTTAGTGGGGTCTGTGTCTGGTATTGGAATCACAGTAATGCTTCATAGAATGAATTCGAGAGTTTTCCTTCCATTTCTATTTCTTTGGGGCAGCTTCAAAAGAATAGGTGTTAACTCTTCTTTAAATGTCTGGTAGGATTCCCTTGGGAAGACATCTGACCCCAGACTCTTGCTTTTTGGGAGATTATTGATTACTAATTCAACTTATTTACTAGTTATGTGTCTGTTCAAATTTTCTATTTCTTCCTGTTTCAGTTTTGGTAGTTCATATGTTTCTCGAAATTGTCCGTTTTTTCCAGACTGCCCATTTTATTGGTGATTAATTTCTCATAATATTCTCTTACTATTGTTTGTATTTATGCAGGGTTGGTTGTGATCTCTCTGCTTTCATTCTATATTTTATTTATTTTGATCCTTTCCATTTTCTTTTTTATTAAACTGGCTGCGAGCATATCACTTATGTTAATTCTTTCAAAGAACCAGCTTCTGGTTTCATTGATCTGTTCTACTGTTTGTTTGCTTTGGTTTGTTTGTTTTGATAGGATTGATTTCTTCTCTAATCTTTATTATTTCCTGTATTCTGTTGGTTTGTGGTTTATTTGCTGTTCTTTTTTCCAGCTCTTTGAGGTGTAAGGTTAGGGTTGTGTATCTGAGACCTTCCTTCCTTCTTAGGAAGGCCTGGATTACTATATACTTCCCTCTTATGACTGCCTTTGCTGCGTCTCAGAGGTTTTGGGCTGTTGTTATCATTTTCATTGGTTTCCATGTACTTTTTAATTTCCTCTAACTTCTTGGTTATCCCATTCATTCTTTAGCACGATGTTCTTTAGTCTCCAAGTATTTTTTTTATCTTTCCAAATTTTTTCTTGTGGTTGATTTTTTAAAATAGTTTATTGTCAAATTGGTTTCCATACAACACCCAGTGCTCTTCCCCATAAGTGCCCTCCACCATCACCACCACCTCTTTTCCCCCCTCCCCCTTCAACCCTAAGTTTGTTTTCAGTATTCAATAGTCGCTCAAGTTTTGTGTCCCTCTCTCTCCTCAACTCCCTTTCCATCTTCCCCTCCCCCTGGTCCTCCATTAGGTTTCTCCTGTTCTCTTGTTAGACCTATGAGTGCAAACATGTGTTACCGGTCCTTCTCTGCCTGAATTATTTCGCTTAGCATGATACCCTCGAGGTCCATCTACTTTCCTACAAATGGCCATATTTCATTCTTTCTCATTGCCATGTAGTACTCCTTTGTGTATATATACCACATCTTCTTGATCCACTCATCAGGTGATGGACATTTAGGCTTTTTCCATGTTTTGGCTATTGCTGACATTGCTGCTAGGAACATTGGGGTACATGTGCTCCTATGCATCAGCATTTCTGTATCTCTTGGGTAAATCCCTAGCATTGCTATTGCTGGGTCATAAGGGAGTTCTATGGATAGTTTTTTGAGGAACCTTTGTGGGTGATTTTGAGTTTAATAGTGTTGTGGTCCGAAATTATGCACGGTATGATCTCAATCTTTTTGTACTTGTTAAGGGTTGATTTGTGTCCCTGTATGTCAACTATTCTAGAGAATGTTCCATATGCACTGGAGAAAAATATGTATTCTGCTGTTTTACAATGAAATGTTCTGAATATATCTGTTAAGTTCATCCAGTCCAGTGTTTCATTCAATGACATTGTTTCCTTGTTGATTTTCTGTTTTGGTGATCTGTCTATTGCTGTAAGTGGGGTACTACTACTTATTATGGTAGTAATATCATGAATATCTACTATGATGGTAGTAATATCTCTACTCTTATGGTAGTAATATCATGAGTATCTTTGTGATAAATCTATTTATATATTTGGGTGCTTTCACATTTGGAGCACAAATGGTTATAATTATTAGATCTTCCTGGTAGATAGACCCCTTAATTATGATATAATGCCCTTCTTCATCTCTGGTTACAGTATTTATTTCAAAGTCTAGATAGTCTGTTATAAGTATGTCTACTCTGGCTTTCCTTTGGTGACCATTAGCATGATAGATGGTTTTCCTTCCCTTTACTTTCAATCTGATGGTGCCTTTAGGTCTAAAATGGGTCTCTTGTAAAAGCATATAGATGGATCTTGTTTTATTATCCTTTCTGTTACTCTATGTCTTTTAATTCAGGTGTTTCATCCATTGATGTTTAGAGCAAGTACTGAAAGACCTGCATTCATTGCTATTATGTTGAATATAGACTTGGAGTTTCTGGTGGTGTTCCTTTTATGGTCTTTGTTGCATTTTGTCTTTTTGGTTTTATTTTTTCATCTTTCTCCCCTCATAGAGTCCTCCTTAAAACTTCTTGCAGGGATGGATTAGTGGTCACGAACTCCTTTAATTTTTGTCTGTCTCTGAAACTTTATATCTCTCTTTCTATTTTGAATGATAGCCTTGCTGGATAAAGAGTTCTTGGCTTCATATTTTTCCAATTCAACGCATTTAATATATCCTGCCACTTCTTTCTGGCCTGTCAAGTTTCCGTGTATAGTTCTCCAACATACCTGCTCTGTCTTCCCTTGTAGGTTAAGGGCATTTTTTCACTTGATGCTTTCATGATTCTTTCCTTGACTGAGTATTTTGTGAATTTGACTATGAAATATGCCTTAATAATGGTAAGGTTTTGTTGAATCCAATGGGAGTTCTTTGTACTTCCTGAATTTTGATGTCTGTGTCTTTCCCTAGATTAGAAAAGTTTTCCACTATGATCTGATCACATCAACTTTCCAGCCCCTTTTCTCACTTCATCCTCTGGGACTCCTATAATTCTGATGTTATTCCTTTTTAATGAGTCACTGAGTTCTCTAATTCTTATATCATGCTCTTTTGCCTTAGTCTCTTCCTTTTTTTCTGCTTCATTATTCATCATAAGTTTGTCCTCTATATTGCTCATCCTAATAAGTACCCTCCTTCATGACCATCACCCATGTTCCCCACTCCCACTCCCCCATCAGCCCTCAGTTTGATCTCAGTATTTAAGAGTCTCCCATGGTTTGCCTCCATTCCTCTCCCCAACTATTTTTTCCCTTCCCCTTCCCCTCCCCCATGGCTCTCTGTTAAGTTTATCCTGTTCCACTTATAAGTGAAAACATATGGTATCTGTCCTTCTCTACCTAACTTACTTCACTTAGCATAATACTTTTGAGATGTATCCACATTGGTACAAGTGGCCAGATTTCATTCTATCTCATTGCCATGTAGTATTCCACTGTATAGATAAGCCACATTTTCTTAATCCATTCATCAGTTGATGGACATTTAGGCTCTTTCCATGATTTGGCTATTATTGAAAGTGCTGCTATAAACATTGGGGTCAATGTGCCCCTATTCATCAGTAGTCCTGTATCCCTTGGGTTAATTCCTATCAGTGCTATTGCTGGATCATCAGGGGAGTTCTATTATTAATTTTTAGAGAAACCCCCACACTATTTTCCAGAGTGGCTACACTAGTTTGCATTCCCACCAGCAGTGTAGGAGAGTGCCCATTTCTTCACATTTTTGCCAGCATTTGTATCTCCTGATTTGTTCATTTTAGCCATTCTGACTGGTGTGAGGTGGTATCTCAGTGTGGATTTGATCCAATGATGATTTCCCTGATTATGAGTGACTCTGAGCATCATTTCATGTGTCTGTTGGCCATCTGAATGTCCTCTTTAGAGAAGTGTCTATTCATGTCTTCTGCCCATTTCATCACTGGATGATTTGTTTTCTGGGTGTGGAGTTTGATGAGTTCCTTGTAGATTTTGGATGCTAGCCCTTTGTCTGATTTGTCATTTGAACTATCTTTTCCCATTCAATTGGATGCCTATTAGTTTTATTGATTGCTTCCTTTGCAGTGCAGGAACTTTTTATTTTGAAGAGGTCCCAATACTTGATTTTTGCTCTTGATTCCCTTGTCTTTGGCGAAGTGTTGAGTAAGAAATTGCAGCTGAGGTCAAGGAGGTTGTTTCTTGCTTTCTCCACTAGGGTTTTGATAGTTTCCTGGTCACATTCAGGTCCCTCATTCATTTGGAGTTTACTTTTGTTTATAGTTCAAGAAAGTGGTCTAGTTTCATTCTTTTGCATGTTGCTGTGCAGTTCTCCCAACACCATCTGTCAAACAGGGTATCTTTTATCCATGGGATACGTTATCTGGCTTTGTCAAAGATTAATTGGCCATTTATTTGTGGGTCCAATTCTGAGTTCTTATTCAATTTCATTGGTCTATGTGTCTCTTTTTGTGCCAATACCGTACTGTCTTGATGAGGACAGCTTTGTAGTAAAGACTAAAGTCTGGGATTGTTATGCCTTCCGTTTTGTTTTTCTCCTTCAATATTACTTTGACTATTCGAGGCTTTTGTGGTTCCATACAAATTTTAGGCTTGTTTATTCAAGCTTTGAGAAGAATGCTGGTGCAATTTTGATGAGAATTGTATTGAATGTGTAGATTGCTTGGGGTGGTGTTGAAATGTTAACATTTATTCTTCTAATCCACAAGCATGGAATGTTTTTTCATCTCTTTGTGTCTTATTTAATTTCCTCTAAAGCTTTCTAAAGTTTTCATCATACAGATCTTTTGCATCTTTGTTTAGGTATTTTATGATTCTTTATGCAATTGTGAATGGGATCAGTTTCTTGATTTCTCTTTCTGTTGCTTCATTATTGGTGTATAAGAATGCAACCAATTTCTGTACATTGATTTTCTACCCTGTGACTTTGCTGAATTCATGGATCAGTTCTAGTAAACCTCTGGTGGAATCTGTCTCGTTTTCCATGTAGAATATCGTGTCATCTGCAAAAAGTGAAAGTTTGACTTCATCTTTGCCAAATATTATGCTTTTTATTTCCTTTTATTGTCCGATGGCTAATGCTAGGACATCCTGCACTATGTTAAACAACGGTGGTTAGAGTGGACACCCCTGTGGTCTTCCTGATCTTAGGGGGAAAGCTCTCAGTTTTTTCCCATTGAGGATGATATTAACTGTGGGATTTTCATAAATGGCTATGATGATGTTTAAGAAAGTTCCTTCTATCCCAACTTTCTTGAGGGTTTTTACTAAGAAAGGGTGCTGTATTTTGTCAAATGCTTTTTTTGCATCAATCGACAGGATCATATGATTTTTATCTTTTCTTTTGTTAATGTGATGTGTCACATTGATTGATTCGTGAATATTATACCAGCTCTGGCACTCAGGAATGAATCCCACTTGGTCATGGTGGATGATTCTTTTTGTATGCTGTTGAATTTGAATTGGTAGTATCTTGTTGAGTATTTTTGCATCCATATTCATCAAGGATATTGGCCTGTTTTTTTTTTCTTTTCTTTTCTGTATCTCTGTCTGGTTTGCGAATCAAAGTGATGGTGGCTTCCTAGAATGAGTCCAGAAGTTTTCCCTCCATTTCTATTTGTTTTTAATAGCTTGAGGAGAATAGGTATTAACATGGATTTAAACGTCTGGTAGAATTCCCCAGGGTATCCTTCTGGCCCAGGGAGATTTGGAGATCATTTGTTGGGAGATTTTTGATAAACTGATTAAATTTCTTCACTAGTTGTGTGTTTGTTCAGAATTTCTATCTCTTCCTTTTGAATATTGGTAGTGCATGTGTGCTTAGGAATTTGTCCATTTCTTCTATGTTGTCCATCTGTTGGCATATTATTTTTCATAGTATTCCCTGAAAATTGATTGTATTCTTGAGGAATTGGTTATAATACGTCCATTTTAATTCATGATTTTGTCTGTTTTGGTGCTCTCTCTTTTCTTTTTGAGAAGCCTGGCTATAGGTTTATCAATTTTTTTCCCAAAAAAACAAATTTTTATTTCATTGATCTGTTCAACTGTTTTCGGGAATTCAATGTTATTTATTTCTGCCCTGATATTTATTATTTTTCTTCTGCTGCTGGGTTTTTAGTGCTGTTGCTGCTCTGCTTCTAGTTTCTTTAGGTGCACTGTTAGATTTTATATTTGTGCTTTTTCTAGTTTCGTAAAATAGGCCTGGATTGCAATATACTTTTCTCTTAGGACTGACTTTGCTGCACCTTAAAGAGTTTGGATTGTTGTCTTTTCATTTTCATTGTTTACATATATTTTTAAAATTCTTCTCTAATTGCCTGGTTGGCCCATTTGTTTTTTAGTAGGGTGTTATTTAACTTCTTTTCTTTTTTTGGAGTTTTTCCAGACTTTTTCCTGTGATTGATTTCTAGTTTCATAGCATTGTGATCTGATAGTGTGCATGGTATGATCTCAATTCGTTTATATTTATGGAGGGCTGCTTTATGCTCCAGTATGTGATCTATCTTGGAGAATGTGCCATGCACACTCGAGAAGAAAGTGAATTCCCTACCGTCAGGATGCAGAGTTCTAAGTATATCTGTCAAATCTATCTGTTTCAATGTTTCCTTCAGGTTCATTGTTTCTTTAATGGTTTTCTGTCTAGTTGATCTATCCATTGCTGTAAGTGAATTATTAAAGTCCCCTGCAATTAGGACATTCTTATCAATATGATTGTATCTGTTTGTTATTGTTTTATGCATTTGGGTTCTTCTGAATTTGGTGCATAGACATTTATATTTGTTAGCTCCTCCTGATGTAAAGACCCTGTAATTATTATATAAGGCCCTTCTTCATCTCTTGCTACTGCCTTTACTTTAAAGTCCAGTTTTTCTGATATAGGTATGTCTTCTCTAGTTTTCTTTTGACTTCCTGTAGCATGATAGATATTTCTCCATCCCCTTACTTTCAATCTGAAGGTGTCCTCAGATGTAAAATTAGTCTCATGTAGACAGCAAATAGATGGGTCTTATTTTTTCTCCATTCTGATACCCTATGTGTTTTGATTATAGCATTTATCCTTTACCATCAGTGTTATTGAAAAATCTGGGTTTAGAGTCATTGTGTTCTATGTAGGATTCATACTTGTAGAGGTGTCTCTGGTACCTTGTGTTTCTCGCCACATTTCCCTCACAGAGTCCCTCAGGATTTCTTGTAGGGCTGGTGTAATGTTTATGAATTCTTTTAATTTTGTTTGTTTTGGAAACCTTTATCTCTCTTTCTGTTCTGAATGACAGGCTTGCTGGATAGAGGATTATTGTCTGCATATTTTTCCTATTCATCAAATTGAAGATTTTCTGCCATTCCTTTTTGGCCTGCCATGTTTCAGTAGATAGGTCTGTAACCACCCTGATACGTCTCCTTTGTATTTTAGGGCCCCTTTCTCCCTAGCTGCTTTCAGAGTTCTCTCTTTACCCTTATACTTTTCCAGTTTCAGTATGATATGTCATGCAGAAGATCGATTCAAATTACATCTGAGGGGAATTCTCTATGTCTCTTGGATTTTAATGTCTGTTGCTCCCCCAGGCTATAATTTGTTTAAGTACCCCTTCAGGCCCTTGCTATCTCTTCTTTTTCTGGAATTCTTATGATATGGATATTTTTCTGTTTGATTGCGGTCCTCAGTTCTCAAATTTTCCTTTTGTGCTCCTGGATCAATTTATCTCTCTTTTTCTCAGCTTCTTCTTTTTTCTATAATTGTATCTTCTAATTCACCTATTCTCCTCTCTCTCTTTTCAATCTGTGCAGTGGCCACTCCATTTTATTATGCACCTCACTTATAGCATTTTTTATTTCATCACAACTATTTTTAAGGTCCGTAATCTTTGTAGAAATAGCTTGTCTTGTGTCTTCTATGCCTTTTTCAAGCCCAGACATTAATTTTATGACTATTCTTCTAAATTCTTGGTCAATTATGTTGCTTATATCTGTTTTGACCAATTCTGTAGCTGTGACTTCTTCCTGGAATTTCTTTAGAGGAGAGTTCTACCGTTTCATCATTTTGGATAACTTCTATCTGTTGTCAGTTTTGAAGTCTTGTTATGTACTCTGCACTTGCGAGTTCTGCTATATTAAAAGAGGCTCATTGACTGGCCATGGCCTATCCACTGAAAAAATGTTCTTTTAGTTGTGTCCCTTGGTCTCTCTTTTTGTGCCTTTGTTTATTTTATTTCTCTCCTCGTAGTGATATTTAGTACTCTCCACCATGTGTACTTTAGCTTGTTTCTTGAGGTAGCCTTGGAAAGGAACACAGACAAGCAAACAGGGAACAAAAGCACGCAAATGCACAGAAAATGAAACAAATAAACAACTCAAAAGGACAAACATAAACCAAAACCATAACCATAACAAAAACGGCAAAAGAGAAAGGACTGTGTCATAGCATAAAGCCAAAAATCCCAGCTACAAATAAAGCATATGATGGAAGCGTGCTGATGAAAGAGTATACACAAAGAAAGAAATGACAGGGGTGGGGAGAAAAAGAATTTGAACATTGACCAGGCAGAGATACTAAACGGCTTAATTCAGAGAGAGAAAAAGGAGAATATGGCAGAAGGCAAGTAGAAAAAAAAAAACGAAGTTAGGGTTACCCAGAGAATCTATATAGTCTGATTATTCCAGATAGAGAGAGAGGAAAGTAACAAAGGAGGTGTTTACTATGTATCAAGACAGTGGATTAAATGTGACTGTTTAAGCAAATGTATACCCATAGTACCCAGTGCAGCGGAGGGGAGAGGTAAGAATGAGACAAGGGAGAATTTATCTGAATACCAAGAATCGATTTATAGTTAATCCATCAATGCTGGTCTTGTTCTGGGCTCTGGTAAAATAAAAAAAGCCACTCTCCAACACAGATGGGCATGGTTTGGTATAGGCAGGTTTCACTTCCACTGTGGGTCCTGTGGGCTTCTCCCCGTGGCCCTGACTTGGTGGTTATGGGGAGAAAAGTGGCGGACCCCAGTCCCTTCTCAAACTAAGCATTGCCAGTTGCTCTTTTGGGTATGATCTCCCTGTGTTGCGGGCATAGCCAAGGTTGGCCATGTTTTATGTCCTGAACCCTGCCTCCTTTCCAGATCTTAGTTCACATGCTGTAATGATACCACCCAAAATGTAATCCCACAGCCTGGGGAGCTTCCTAGCCAGGAATCAAGTAGGGGGAGTAGGGGAGCAGTTCCTCCTGATGCCAACTGGGATCAGGCCATGCAGCCCAAAGAAAGCTCCACAGTTAGATCTCTCTCTGAATGCCCTGCAGTTGGGGATGGGATGACAGGATTCCTCTCTGTCCAGGGTGGAGGTTTTTCTCTTCTCCAGGGACAGTTCTAGGAGCAGTTGCAGCTGCTCTTTCTTTTCCCCTCATCTCTCTGCAGAGGGGACATCCTCCCCTCTTAGCCTCTGTGTCCTAGCCCCTTTTCATATTCCCCAGTTCACAATCACACACCTATTAGGCTGTCTTCTTAGTAGACTCTGTCTCTTTTTTTCCAAGACTCTTGCAGTTCAGTGTCCTTTGGCTTAATCCCTTCTTTGAGAGATGTGGGAGGGAAGCATGGAACTTCCTATTTCTCCGCCATCTTGCCTCCTTTCCAAAGAAAAAGAAAAGAAAAGATTAAAAAAACGAATATATGGACCAACCAACAGAATGAAACACGATTCAAATTATATCTAGTTTCCTCCTGAAGTTGAACTATGAAGCACTTTACAGTCCATAAACTAAGCAGGAGGTAGAGACTTGTGTATGTCAAGAGAGTGGTTGACCTAGGTGGGTGGGTGGGACCCTGGTGGGTGGCTCCACTAGTTCAGGCTGCTTAGCTTACTGTGGTGGATTGTTATGGTCCATGTAGGGATATATGTGCATGCACGGGACGGGTGAAAATGGCATTACCCAACTACCCAGTTTCTAGCATCAGAACTATGTGCTCTCCTTGACCAGCAATAATGCACCCTTCCTTTTTCTCCAGCTTCTGTGCACTCCCCACTTCTACAGTGTCCATGACCAAGCCTTCAGGATGCAGGCAGCGCCTTCCTTTTGAGTTTTTATCTCATGGGGTGATTTGTTTCCCATCCCCTCACTTCTGAGGGACTGCAGCTTTAATCTATTCTAACCCTCTGGTGGATAGTCTTGCTGAACCATGGCCGAGTATTAACCCACGCCTAGGAATATTTGTGAGACTGCTGTTGCCAATGACTAGAGGCTGCAGTCAGGCAACAGCCCACACCAATAAAAGTTTATGGACTCATGTGACAGCAACATTTCAGGGATTGTGGAAAATCACAACACACATTTGTCACAAGGCTTCTTCCCCAATGTCCCATGCCAACACCAGCAAATGTGCCCATTCTCTGGGGTCCAGTGGGACCTTTGCCTGTGGGGAGGTCGCACAGCCTCTACCAAATGTCCTCTCAGCAGGGGAACTCCCTCTCTCCCTGTGGCCTGAGGACCTCTCAGACCTCACTCTCTGCTTCCAGGGATTTGTCCATCCCACCAGAGCACCACCATGTATCAAACTGTAGATTTGCAGACACTGCAGTCTCCCTGTTTACAGAGTCTGAATGAGATTTACACTCTCTCCTTTCTCCTTTCTCCCTTTTGTTAAATTTCTCTTGTGGTATTTCAACTCTTCCACTTTCTCTCAAGCTTCTTTCTGGGGAGGGTGATTTTCCCATACTTATCCCCTGTCTCTGTCCTCTTTCCACAAGCAAAAATAGCTCCCTGCTTTCCTTGGCTTCTCTCTCCTCCAGTTCACCTCTTCCCACCATGCACCTTTCGAGTTCTGTGGTCCATGTTGTGCAGATTGTTGTGTTAATCCTCAAATCAGTTTCCTAGCTACAAGATGGTTTGGAATTGATTGGCTGCATTTCATGGATGAGAGATGCAAAAAAAAAAAAAAAATCCTTGCTCTTCTGCCATCTTGGCCCACCGCTCGCTTTTATATTTCACCATTTATTTACATTTACTGGAGGATCTTTGTTCTTTCATCTATGATTTACTACCTAGCTTCCTTTCATTTCTTTTTAAAAATATTTATTTATTTTTAAGAGAGCACAAGTGGCGAAGGAGCAGAGAGAGAGAGAGAGAGAGAAACAGATGATCAGAAGCGGGTTCTGTTCTGACAGGCTGACAACAGCAAGCTTGATGTAGGGTTTGAACTCACAAACTGAGATTGTAATGCCCAAGATTTCAATATCACCCCAAAACCAGAAACCGCCAGGGAGACTGAGTCATGCAAGTAAAAGAAAAGAGCATTTATTATTATGGCTTAGGCTCGTTGGGCCTAAGTTCAGTCTCACAGCCTTCAGCAATGCAGTGGATCTGTGCTGAGAACCCTGAACAAGGGCGGGATAGGGCTTTTATGAGTTTTGGGAAGGGGAAATTACAGGAAATCGTGACACAGGTGCAGCGATCCAATCATAATGTACAGTATCATTGACAAAAGGTTTAACCATACACCTTGTTCAGAGCGTTTGTTACTTTTGGAGGGACCCAATTACAACATTTAGAGTACCTTCAAAATTAACCAATTACAGGGTGAGTTCAGGGTCTTATTCGGTGACTATCAGGTTAACTTTAACATTAGGTAACAGGGTCCTATCTAAAGTTTCTATCTGTAGGCCTCACCTTTAGGAATGTGGAGAGAGGTAGCTGGCCTTTCCTGATTGGATACCTCAAGGTGGTCTTAGGTTCAGACTTTGTCCTTACATTCCCCCCTCTGTCTTGTAACTGACCCAATCCTGGGTCAGTTATGTTACCATTGTTCTGGTTTAAGGCTACATGTTCTTAAGACCATTAACTGAATAATATTTACATGCTCTTTGACAAACGCATATGATCTTACTAATGATATAAGAGCCAAATGTTAAAAGTATACCAATTTTGGTTTTGGCTCCTAGATCTTGTCCTCTCTTGTGGTGGCCGTGAACCACGGCTAGACTATCCTATACAATTCCTGAGCTATTGGCATAGAAGTAACATTGTTCCCCTAAAGCCTCGCATAGGCCTCTTTGGTGTAAGGAAAATTTCTTACCCTGCAAAGGGCATAGGAAAGGAGAACTACCCAATTTCCGCCAGTCTCCATGGTTAATTTGGTAAGGGTCTCTTTTAGGGTTTCTAATATCTGGCGCTGCCTGGTTTACAAAAGGAAGAATGGCAGCCAATTTGTTTCTCATTTTTCAGGATCCTTGGGCATATAAGTGTAGTACGCCTCCATGAATCTTTCTACATTACTAACCTTAGCCAAATTGGTGGGCCATCTAGCTGCCGCTTGAGGACCCCCATTGGAGTTTGGTGGTAGAGGCGTAGGCTCCCCTTACCTTTTGCTGTGTTGAAATCCCATGCCCAGATTAGAGGCAATTAATACCAACAAACCATCTTATCCATAAGAGGAAGATTAACGTAATCAGGAACTTTTTGCTGTTTCCCCAGCTTTCTGGGGCAACATTTGTCAGTCCAATGGCAAAGAGAGAGGACAGTTTATCTTATTGGACCAGTGATTCCTCAGGCTTCTGCCGTGCTAGACCAGCCAGCTTCCAGGGTGTGGCTGGAGCAGGGCTGGAGATCTTTTTGAGGGTCAGTTCAAGCTGATCCACTGGATCTGGATCACCTCACCAGGCTGAGGGTTCTTCAGAGCTGGCCTACTTAACTCCAGAGAGATACCTGAAACTTTAATAGGGGCTGATGCCCATTTTTAAATATCATCCTCACAGACTAAGAAGCCTGAGATCCAACAACAAATATTCAAAGACACTTAGAACTAGAATAACATTTACAGTAGTGCATTGCTGAAACATAGTTTTTCTCTCTAAAGAAACCTCCATTATCAGAAATAGCCAAATCGAGACTAATGCTTTGGTGGAACGAGTCCATTCTTAACAACCCTGGCCTAATTATTTACATAAGCTCAGCAAGAATAAAGACTGTTCATGAGGATTTTATGAAGCTTGCTTTGCTGGGTCCTTATATAAGGAATCTCCAGGTTTAACTTTTAGAAGCCACTCTGGGCCAGAAGCCAAGCCAAGCACTTTCCATCAGACAGGCCGGCAATACCTGTTAAATTGGGCAAACTCCTCTTCCCGAGGTTCCCAACATTTGCTGAGGTTCCTGCACCTGCCAGGAAGTGACCTTCTTTACTCACCTGGGGAGGCTGCTTGGAACTCTGTGAGCAAGGTATGCAGCCAACATTTCCAAGAGGCTTTACGGCTCCATATTTCATAAAGTCAACCTTAATTCCTTAAAGCTGTCAGGTCATATCTGAGCCTATGCCTGACTCTCGAATAGGACATCAAAGTCAAAGTCTTGGTAAAATAACCAAAATTTCCAATGGTGTCCTACTATAAAATGAACAGATTCTTATTGAACTTGTGCAAACAATTGTAATTGCCATGAGAGAAAGAATATTCACTGTGATTTTGAGTTTCAGATGGTTTAAGTAGAGAGAAAAGATAAATGCTCTAGATTACAAACAAACAGATACTTTATAACATTTCTGTATATCACAGATATCTCACGAGAACGTTTCTTAATCTGGATAAGCAAACATTAAAGGAACAACAATGTTTTCAACAAGAGTTACAAAACCATAATTTTTATCAGTTCACTTAATCCTATGTTTCTAATTCTTGTTTAGCTTGAATGCAGCTTCTAACTCTGGAAATTTCTACCCATTTTAGTATTAATCTAAAAGATATTAAATACTGCATTTGTCCCAAAATTCCTTATTATAACTTTACTTGAGGAAGAAACATGTTCTGTGACAGAATCTCAGAAATGGACATTGCTAAAGTTCTGACAGGTGCTCATTATGATGCACTTTGACAAAGAAATTTAGTGACACTTTAACATTTTGATTACTAAAGGTGTTAAGTAATGATCTTGTACCAAAATATTACAACTTTAAGGACTGCACATATATTTGAAAAGTTGCAGCATTTACCCAGGCTATACAACATAAGGTATATCATTGTACTAGAGTGCTTTTTCAAGAAACTTGTCATCCTAAATGAAACGGCCTAATTGATCAACAGACTTCTCTACCGTTTGAATACCTGGAAATTTGTTAAAAACCATAGGAAATTACAAAGCACATCCTAAATGGAATTAGAAATTGTTATAAATCTGAAAACTCTATTTATTTAACCAAAGTGACAATAAAATATCTCATTTGCCTTTGGGATTCTTCAGCAAAACCTAACTTTTTTCAACCTCAGAGAAGTTTTAAGTAAGCAATCAAAGACCTGATAAAGATAAGACCTAAAACTTTGGCCTTCTTGACAAAAGAGAAACCTTTCATTTACGTAGTCTTATCAAGAGTAGACCAAAGGTTCGGACAAACTGGTCTTTTGAAGGAGAGAAAAGCAGAATTTTAACCCTATACCAATATATCTTTAAAATTTTACTCATCTCGACTGTAGGAACTTCTCCTTATGATCCAGGTCTTGGGTCCTGCTCTGGCCAGTTTCAGGAAGATCATCTGAAACATAGCCACTGGTTTTTCCCTTCTGTTTACAACCTAAGCCCCTGAAGTTCACTCCAGTAACTAAAAAAACAATCAGTTTGGGACGTGTGCAATGTCAGTGGCCAACATCTTCCACACATGAAAGTGAAATGCTTACTCACACCTGAACAAGTTCCTTCCACCTCCTCTAACTTCTTTAGGATTACCTAAATTGAGGTGATCACAAAGCTGGCATCTACAGAAATTGGACCAAGGAAATGACGTATCTCAGCCCATCTTTATACCTACTATGCATTTCCTAGCAGCATCAAGTCACTGAGCACTGAATTTTCAGGTTCTACTATGTCTGCCCGATGGGGCTGGCCTACAGAGTGCATATACATGTGCCGAGTTTCAGTTCACACCTCCCCTTCCATTAGAGGGGACTCTGCTTCCCAGACATTTCAGTGACATAACTCAGTACTCTGTGGTTCCGTAACTCCAAGTTCAAAATTAATGCCCCAATACCACATTAAAAACTGTTGATGATTTTGTTAGTAAAGCATATAGCTCTTAATAATGACTATTATCTAAACAAAGCCATTCTTACTACACAGGATGTAAAAACATAGAAGCAAAAATTTCCCCCAATTTCCTGCATATAGGGTTGCTTTTCTTATTTTCCCATCAGTCTGAATCTTTAGTCTCCAATTGAGGACTTAGTAACTAACAGGAAGATGTTTATACCAGAACTTTTCTAAGATGGTAAATTTATGAACCAATTAAATACAAAGCAGGTTTTTAACAGTTTCAAATATCCCCAGTTATTTTGCCACAAGTCAAAAAGCCCAAACATCTACGGACCTCATCATATACCAATACACCAATCACTAGTTGTGGCTTGTACTTTAGTTTATTCTTATTAGACGGCCAATGAATTCAGTTTCAATTCATCATCAAGTGAAACCTTAACGTTTTAAGTTACCAAGAACCTTTAAAACTATCTTAACAATTACTCATGAAAACTATAGAACAGATCAAATTAACCATCCTTTTAACATACACTTGTTAAAAATTGGAGCAGAGATCATAAGAACCTATTTGATTTTTGACAGATTCAGATAGAACATACTTTTCTGTTTTTATCTCAAACCAACAAACTTAAACTTAAACACTGAATAAGTTTCGCTTGAGCCCAGGTAGCCCAGGGAACCTTTGTTCCCTAGTTAATTTTTGACCTGGAAATTTGGTGCAAAAATCTGATTTTTGTGGTCCTTTGTTTCTTATCACATAGGGCAGAGGGAGAAGCTGGCCTTGCCTGAGGCCTGAGGCAACTTAAGCAGATTGGCAACTCCCCACCCAGTGGTACAGAAATGAATGGGGGAAGGGAGGGTGAAAGGAGAGGTGCCCAAGGGGGGCAGAGAAGGAGAGTGTCCAGCTTTAATTCCAGTTCTCCAATTATAGCTGTTAACCTGGGGAATGAATGAGGGAGAAGCCCTCACTTCTACAAGGCAGAGGAACACCGAGAGAGTCAGCGTCCCCTTCGGTATGATTTTATCTCAACCAGACCAATAAGGTCTCCTTCTCTGCACAGTCCCAACCCCATGTTCTCTGAGGTGGTGTCGCAAAGACAGACAAAGGGTAGGGGTGCCCCCTCTGATGAGGAGACCAATCAGATACCTGTCTGGCCTTGTCCCGAAGGAACTTAGGTGAAGCTTAGCCATAGTGGAATCAGCATTGTGACTTACGATCGGAAACTATTCTGATGCTACCATAGACCATACGCTATTCACCACGGTATCGCAGACCAGGCCCACTCGGACTCCGTAGGCTTTTTGGGAACCTTAAGGGTGCCCACCCGTGGAGCCACAAAATTGAACTCGGCAGGCAAGCCAAACCGAGCCGCACGTTCACTCTCACCACACACCAGAGGCTATTACATTCCCTCCCATAGACTTTCCACAGACAAAACTAAAAACAATGACAATAACAACTGGACAAACAAGTACAGAAGTGGCCACAAAACAGGTGTTTACAGATTTACTAAAGGGCCGACCGACGTCTCAGTGTGGCCCTGGGGTGGGAAGTCATGTCCAGGCTTCCACTCAATACCCCAGACAAAAGCACATGTGCATTTAAAATTTAGATGATAAACTAGCTTACCTCCAGAGGTTCAGACAGATGACTCTCACAGATAACTGGCGTCATTTTCGGGGGGGGGGGCAGGGACAGAAAAGACAAGAGTGTCTCCCCAGCTCCTAAGACCTAGATGTCCCTGGGAGTGCCTTTTGCTCCTAGCCCCTGAGGCTGGGAGGAGACAATGAGGCATATCACACCCAAGTAGGTGCAGAAACAAAGAGTGGGAGGGGAAGCCAGAAATGTTACTGAAGAGCTCCAATACTTTTGGTTTCTCGGGTGGCAGTAATTTTCTTGGCCGCTAAGATTCTAGGAGAAAGAAAAGGTTTTAACCAGGGTGGGGAGGTCGAAGGTCCCATCTTCTGGCTATTCAACACTGAAGGTTGGCCATTTGTTCCTGCAAAAAAGAGATCTTCCCTTTCCTGACATCCACCAATAGATTGTGAGCTCGAATCCCAACTTCCTTGAAGTGAATTAGAACTAGGTCTAGGGGGTTCAAAGTAGATTGTCCCACGTCCTCATCAGTCCAAACAAAATAGAACAGCACAAAAAAACAGAATTAAGGCATAGACCACAGGAATTAGCCCTCCTGGCCAATGGAGGAGAAAACGAAACTGAGATGATGGTCTTTGCACGCTTTCCAAAGAAAAATATGTGGGGTAGAGACCCCAAATTCCCATAAAAACCAGATGGGGGACTTTAATCCCCTTCTTTTAAACGTCTTCATCAGTCAGAGTCACAACAAAAATTACACTTAGACAAACAGATGCACAGAGAAACAGACACAAGCATTTAAACCACAGATCAAGGGAGACTACTGAATACTGGAGATGAACCATGGACTGAAAGGGGAGGGGGAGGGAGGGAGGGGGTGATGGTCATGGTGGGGGGCACTTGTGGGGAGAAGCACTGGGTGTTATATGGAAACTAATTTGACAATAAACTATTATAAAAAAAGAATAAAAATAAACCAACTATCGGAGAGACAGCAAGGCTTTTCCTAACCCAAATGAGATCCCGCTGCTGCCACCAGCAGGGTTCCTTAGGACCTGAATTTCACTCTTTGTGCTGTGGGACCTGACCCGTGGGGAACCTCACCCGAATTCCACTCTTTGTGCCACGGGACCTGACCCACGAGGAACCTGACCCGTGGTCTTTCCTTCCTGTGGGTCCAAGATGTCTCTTGGATCCCACAGGCCCCGAGCTTTTGTGGTGCATCTGCCTGGCCCCTTTGAGACCCCTAGAGACCAGCACCCAACAGACCAGACAAACAAAAATATTCAAACATAGAAGAACAAGAAAATGAGTGCAGTCACCAACCAGCGATTAGGCCCAATGTGTTGGGGTCCCAGGGGCTCTGGGGAGGGGGATTCCCAGCCAATGCACCAGATGTAATGCCCAAGATTTCAATATCACCCCAAAACCAGAAACCACCAGGGAGACTGAGTCACGCATGTAAAAGCAAAGGGCATTTATTATTACGGCTTAGGCTCACCAGGACTAGGTTCGGTCTCACAGCCTTCACCAACGCAGTGGATCTGTGCTGAGAGCCCTGAACAAGGGCGGGATAGGGCTTTTATGAGTTTTGGGAAGGGAGAGTTACAGGAAATCACGACACAGGTGCAGCAATCCAATCATAATGTACAGTATCATTGACAACAGGTTTAACCATACACCTTGTTCGGAGTGTTCGTTACTTTTGGCGGGACCCAATTACAACATTTAGGATATCTTTGAAATTAACCAATTACAGTGCAAGTTGAGGGTCTTGTTTGGTGACTATCGGGTTAACTTTAACATTAGGTAACAGGGTCCTATCTAAAGTTTCTATCTGTAGGCCTCACCTTTAGGAATGTGGGGAGAAGTAGCTGGCCTTTTCTGATTGGATGCTGCAAGGTGGTCTTAGGTTCAGACTTTGTCCTTACAAGATCATGACCTGAGCCAAAGTCAGACACTTGATGACTAAGCCAACCAGGTGCCCCTAGGATATTGTCATTTCAACCTAAAGGACTTCCTTTAGTATTTGTTGTATGGCGGATCTAGTGATAATCAACTCCCTCAGATTTGGCTTACTGTGAATACCTTAATTCCTCCCTTACATTTGAAAGATATTTTTTCTGGATATAAAATTCTCGCTTGATTATTTTTTCATTCAGTACTATCATCTGTACTGAAATTTTCTGCTGAGAAATATAATGTTAATCTTATAGAGCCCCTTTGCAAGTGACTTCCCTCTTGTTTTCAATGTTCTTTTTGTCTTCAAATTTCAACACTTTGGTTCTAAAATGTGACTTTGTGTGGGTCTCTTTGAATTTATCTTACTTGCTGCATTGAGATTCTTGAATTTGTGGTTCCCCAAGTTTAGAAATTTTAAGTCATTATTTTTTTAAATAATTTTTATGCCTTTCTCTCTCTCTACTTCTGAGACGTCCATAATGAATGTGTTTGTCCACTTGTTGGGTTCTATGAAGCTCTTTGTTTCTGTTCATTTTCTTTTTTCTTTCTGATAATTTTTTTCTTTCTGCTATTTGTGTTATTTGACCTCTCTTTAAGCTGATTGTTTGTTTTTTCTTTCTCACAAAATCTTTTACTTATCCCTTACAGTAAAATTTTCATTTCATTATTGTACTTTTCAGATTCAGATTTGAGGTTTTAAAATAGTTTCTATTTCTTAGTTGATATTCTCATTTTTCTTATATATAAGTTTCCTGATTTCATTTAGTTTATTTTCATGTTTTCTTGCAGTTCTTAAGCATATATGAGATATATGAGATAGTCATTTTAAATCTTTGTTTAGTATGTCTAAGATTTGGGTTTCTCAAAATGGCAGTTTCTGTCAGTTTGTTTCTTTGAGTGGGCCTGTTTTTCTATGCCTTTCTGTGCATTGTGGGTTGTACTTTGTTTGTTTCTGATGTTGTTGAAAATTGGGCATTGGCCATTATGTAGTGATCTGGACATCAGATTCTCCACCATCCCCAAGGTTTGCTGGACTTTTTAAAATTTAATTAGTGAAGACTGCTATTATCTTTTTAAAAAATGTCAAGCTATTTTTACAGATTATAATGTGTGTGATAACTGAAGTCTTTGTTCCTGTAACTTGGGTTCCACTAATGTTTTTTTTTTATTTTAAAAGTTTATTTTTGAGAGAGAGAGAGAGGGAGAGAGAGAGAGAGAGAGAGAGAGAGAGAGAGAGGGAGAGAGGCAGTGAGTGGTGAAGGAGCAGAGAAAGAAAGAGACAAAGAATGCAAAGCAGGTTCCAGCTGTCAGTACAAAGTCTGACATGGGCTTAAACCCACAAACTGGGAGATCATGACCTGAGCTGAAGTCAGACGCCTAACCGACTGAGCAATCCAGGTGCCCCACCACTAATATTTTGATAGAGATTTCTTCAGTGCCAAGAGCTCAAACAAAAAAAGAAAACACACACACACACACACACACACACACACACACACACACACACACACCTCACAGTTGGGAATTTCCCCTATGCTGTATAATTCTTATAATTCAGTTATGTTTGCTCTGAATTGAAGGATCAGACTGCATAAGGTCTTACTTGGTCTTTTTCCCCCCAGCTATGTATTTACTTATTTATTTATATTTTTAACATGTTTTTTAAATTTTTAAAAATAGTTTATTGTCAAATTGGTTTCCATATAACACCTAGTGCTCTTCCCCACAAGTGCCCTCCTTCATTACCCCAATCTCTTTCCCCCTCCCCCTTCCCCTTCAGGCCTCGGTACTTTCCAGTATTCAATAGTCTCTCAGGTTTTGCATCCCTCTCTCTCCCCACCTCTCTTTTCCTCTTCTCCTCCCCATGTCCTCCATTAGAGTTCCCCTGTTCTCCTGTTAGACCTAGGGGTGCAAAGATATGGTATCTGTCCTCCGTGTGACTTATTTAGCATGACACCCTCGAGGTCCATCCACAATGCAACAAATGGCAATATTTCATTCTTTTTCATTGGATGTAAAACTCCATTGTATATATATACCATATCTTCTTGATCCATTCATCAGGTGATGGACATTTAGGCTCTTTCCATGATTTGGTTATGGTTGAAAGTGCGGCTATGAACATTGGAGTACATGTGCTCTTATGCATCAGCACTTCTGTATCCCTTAGGTAAATCTCTAGCAGTGCTATTCCTGGTTCATAGGGGAGTTCTACTGATAGTTTTTTGAGGAAACTCCATACTGTTATCCAGAGCGGCTGCACCAGTTTCCATTCCCACCAACATTGTAGGAGGGTGTCCGTCTCTCCACACCCTCGTCACCATCTCTAGTCCCTTGATTTGTTCATTTTAGCCACTGGCATGAGGTGGTATCTCAGTGTGGTTTTGATTTGTGTTTCCCTGATGATGAGTGATGTTGAGCATCGTTTTATGTGCCTGTTGGCCACCTGGATGTCCTCTTTGGAGAAGTGTCTGTTTATGTCTTCTGGCCATTCCTTCACTGGGTTATTTGTTTTTGAGTGTGGAGTTTGGTGAGTTCCTTATAGATTTTGTATACTACTCTTTATCTGATATGTCAATTGCAACTATCTTTTCCCATTGTGTCAGTTTCCTATTAGTTTTCTTGATTGTTTCCTTTGCAGTGCAGAAGCTTTTTATCTTGATGAGGTCCCAAAAGTTCATATTTGCTTTCATTTCCCTTGCATTTTGGGATGTGTCAAGTAGGAAATTGCTGCGGTTGAGGTCATGGAGTTTGTTTCCTACATTCTCCTCAAGGGCTTTGATGATTTCCTGTCTCACATTCAGGTCTTTCAACCATTTTGAGTTTATTTTTGTGTATGGTGTAAGAAAGTGGTCTAGTTTCATTCTTCTGCATGTTGCTCTCCAGTTCTCCCAGCACGACTTGCTAAAGAGGCAGTCTTGTTTCCATCAGATACTCTTTCCTGCTTTGTCAAAAATTAATTGACTACACTGATGGGCCCAGTTGTGGGTTCTCTATTCTATTCCATTGGTCTATGTGTCTGATTTTGTACCAATGCCATATTGTTTTGATGATGACGGCTCTGTAGTAGAGGATAAAGTCTGGGATTATGATGCCTCCAGTTTTGGTTTTCTTCTTCAATATGACTTTAGCTATTCGGGGTCTTTTGTGGTTCCATATGAATTTGAGGATAGCTCGTTCTAGATTTGAGAAAAACTCTGGTGCAATTTTGATGGGGATTTCATTCAATTCAAAAATGCTTTGGGTAATAATGACATTTTAACAATGTTTATTCTTCTGATCCATGAACAGGGGATGTTTTTCCATTTCTTGGTGTCTTCTTCAATCTCTTTCATAAGTTATCTATAGTTTTCAGCATACAGATCTTTTACATCCTTGGTTAGGTTTACTCCTAAGTGTTTAATGGTTTTTCATGCAATTTTGAATAGGATCAGTTTCTTGATTTCTCTTTCAGCTGCTTCATTTTTGGTGTGTTGGAATGCAACCAATTTCTGTACATTGATATTGTACCCTGCATCTTTACTGAATTTATTGGTCAGCTCTAGAAGGCTTCTGGTGGAGTCTGCAGGGATTTCCATGTGGAGACTCATGTCATCTGCAAAAAGGGAAAGTTTGACTTCTTCTTTGCCAATTCTGATGCCTTTTATTTCCTTTTGTTGTCTGATTGCTGATGCTAGTACTTCCAGCACTATGTTAAACAACAGTGGTGAGAGTGGACACCCCTGTCTTGTCCCTGATCTCAGAGGGAAAGCTCTCAGTTTTTCCCCATTGCGGGTGATATTACCTGTGGATTTTTCATAAACTGCTTTCATAATGTTTAGGTAAGTTCCTTCTATTCCGACTTTCTCAAGGGTTTTTATTAAGAACGGGTGCTGTATTTTGTCAAATGCTTTATCTGCATCTATCAACAGGATCATCTGGTTTTTATTTTTTCTTTTGTTAATGTGTGTATCACATTGATTGATTTGCGAATATTGAACCAGCCCTGTAACCTAGGAATGAATACCACTTTATCATGATGGATGCTTCTTTTTATATGCTGTTGAATTCGATTTGCCAGTATCTTGTCGAGTATTTTTGCATCTGTATTCATTAAGGATATTGGTCTGTAGTTCTCTATTTATGCTGGGTCTCTGTCTGGTTTGGGTATCAAGATGATGCTGTCTTTGTAGAATGAGTTTGGAAGTTTTCCTTCTCTTTATAATATTTTGGAATGTTTTGAGAAGAATGGGTATTAGCTCTGCTTTAAATGTCTGGTAGAATTCCCATGGGAAGCCATCTAACCCCGGGCTCTTATTTCTTGGGAGATTTTTGATAACGGATTCGATTTCTTCACTGGTTATCAGTCTATTCATGCTTTCTATCCCTTCCCGTTTGAATTTGGTAGTGCATGTGTGTTTAGGAATTTGTCCATTTCTTCTAGGTTGTCCAGTTTGTTAGCATATAATTTTTCGTAGTAATCTCTAATGATTGCTTGTATTTCTAGGGGATTGTTTGTAATAGATCCTTTTTCATTCATGATTTTGTCTATCTGGGTGCTCTCTCTTTTCTTTCTGAGGAGCCTGGCTAGAGGTTTATCGATTTTGTTTATTTTTTCAAAGAACCAACTCTTGGTTTCATTGATCTGCTCGACTGTTTTTTTTGGATTCTATCTTGTTTATTTCTGCCTTGATCTTTATTATTTCTTTTCTTCTGCTGAGTTTGGGGTTCTCATGCTGCTTCCTTTCTAGTTCCATTACGTGCTATGTTAGATTTTGAATTTGCACTTTTTCTTGTTTGTTGAAGTAGGCCTGCAGTGCAATATACTTTCCTCTTAGGACTGCCTTTGCTGCTTCCCAGAGTATTTGGATTGTTGTATTTTCGTTTTCATTGGTTTCCATATATTTTTAAATTTCTTCTCTAATTGCCTGATTAGCCCAATCATTCTTTAATTGGATAGTTTTAAACTCCACATTTTTGGAGGTTTTCCAGACTTTTTACTGTGGTTAATTTCAAGTTTCATAGCATTGTGATCTGAAAGTGTGCACGTATGATCTCTATTTGTTTATTCTTATGGAGGGCTGTTTTATGCCCCACTATGTGATCTATTTTGGAGAATGTGCCATGTGCACTCGAAAATAAGGTGAATTTCCTAACTTCAGGATGCAGAGTTCTAAATATATCTATCAATTCAATCTGTTCCTCCTGTACCTTTCTTAACGGGGTTATTTGGGTTTTGGATGTTGAGTTTGATAAGTTTTTATATATTTTTGATATTCTTTTTTAAATAAAATTTATTATCAAATTCTTTACCAGACAACATCCAGTACTCATCACAGCATGTTCCCCCCAATGTCCATTACCCACTTTCTCCTCTCCCCCACTCTCCATCAACCCTCAGTTTTTTCTAATTATTTGATACTCTTATGGTTTGCCTCTCTCCATATATTTAACTTGTATTTTTCCCCCTCCCCCTCGATCTTCTGTTAAATTTTGCAAGATTCAAATCTGAGTGAGAATATATGGTATCTGTCTTTCTCTGACAGCATAATACCCTCCAGTTCCATCCACTTTGCTGCAAATGGCCAGATTTCATACTTTCTCATTACCAAGTAGTATTCCATTGTATATATAAACCACAACTTCTTTTTTTAATTTGCTGTCTACAAGAGACTCGTTTTATTTTATTTCATTTTTTTCATATAGGTTATCGTAAAGTTGGTTTCCATATAACACCCAGTGCTCTTCCCCAGAAGTGCGCTCCTCCATGACCATCATTTGCCCTTTCCCTTTCATCCTCCCCCTTTAGCCCTCAGTTTGTTTTAAGTATTCAATAGTCTCTCATGATTTGCCTCCCTTCCTGTCCCAGACACTTTTTCCCCCTCCCCTTCCCATGGTCTCTCGTTAGGTTTCTCCTGTTACCTATGAGTGAAAACATATGGTATCTGTCCTTCTAAACCTGACTTACTTCACTTAGTATCACACCCTTGAGGTCCATCCACTTTGCTACAAATGGCCAGATTTCATTCTTTCTCATTGCCATGTATAGTATTCTTTTGTATACATAAACCACATCTTCTTGATCATTCATTAGTTGTTGGACATTTAGGCCCTTTACATGATTTGGCTATTGATGTAAGTGCCATTATGAACATTGGGGTACGCTTCAGCACTACTGTATCCCTTGGGTAAATTCTTAGCATTCCTATTGCTGGGTCATAGGAGAGTTCTATTTTTAATTTTTTGAGGAACCTCCACACTGTTTTCAGGGCGGCTGCATGGGTTGCCATTCCCAACACAGTCGGAAAGGGTGCCCATTACTCCAGATCCTTGCCAGCATCTATAGTCTCCTGATTTGTCAATTTAAGCCACTCTGACTGGTGTGAGTTGGTACCTCAGTGTGGTTTTGATTTGTATTTCCCTGATGATGAGTGACGTTGAGCATCATTTCATGAGTCTGTTGGCCATCTGAAATTCTTTTTTTTTAATTTTTATATTTAAATTATTATTGAGACAGAGACAGAGCATGAGTGGGGGAGAGGAGGAGAAAGAGGCAGACACAATCCTAAGCAGGTTCCAGGCTCTGAGCTGTCAGCACAGAGCCCAGTGTGAGGCTCGAACCCACGAACTGCGAGATTATGATCTGTGCCAAAATCAGACGCCCAACCAAATGAGCCGCCCAACCGGCCCTGGAAGTTTTCTCTGAAAAAAATGTCAATTTATA
Organism: Mungos mungo; assembly: GCA_004023785.1. Taxonomy (NCBI): domain Eukaryota; kingdom Metazoa; phylum Chordata; class Mammalia; order Carnivora; family Herpestidae; genus Mungos; species Mungos mungo. The sequence goes on from PISW01008355.1 coordinate 52,791, forward strand.
TATTCTGCTCATTTCCTCACTGGATTATTTGTTTATTGAGTGTGGAGTTTGGTGAGTTTTTATAGATTTTGGATACTTGCCCTTTATCTGATATGTCACTTGAAAGTATCTTTCCAATTCTGTTGGTTGCTTTTTAGTTTTGTTGATTGTTTCCTTTGCAGTGCAGAAGTTTTTATCTTGAGGAGGTCCCAATAGTTCATTTTGTTTTTGATTCCCTTGCCTTTAGAGATGTGTTCAGTAAGACATTGCTGTGGTTGAGGTCAAAGAGGTTGTTTCCTGTTTTCTCCTCTAGGGTTTTGATGGTTTCCTTCTCATATTTAGGTCTTTCATCCGTTTTGAGTTTATTTTTGTGAATTGTATAAGAAAGTGGTCTAGTTTCATTCTTCTGCATGTTGCTGTCCAGTTCTCCCAGCACTGTCTGTTGAAGAGGCTGTTTCTTCCCATTGGATATTCTTTTCTGCTTTGTCAAAGATTAATTGGCCAAACACTTGTGGGCCCAGTTCTGGGTTCTCTTTTCTATTCCATTGGTCTTTGTGTCTGTTTTTGTGCCATTTACCATACTGTGTTGATGACAGCTTTGTAGCAGAGGCTAAAGTCTGGTATCGTGATGCCTCCTGTTTTGGTTTTCTTCTTCTATATTACTTTGGCTATTCGGGGTATTTTGTGGTTCCATACAAATTTTAAGATGGTTTGTTCAAGCTTTGAGAAGAATGCTGGTGCAATGTTGATGGGGATTGCATTGAATGTGTAGATTGCTTTGGGTAATATTGACATTTTAACAATAATTATTCTTCCAATCTATGAACATGGAATGTTTTTCCATTTCTTTGTGTCTTCTTCAATTTCATTCATAAGTTTTCCATACTTTTCAACATACGGATCTTTGGTTAGATTTATTCCTAGGTATTTTATGGTTCTTGATTCAATTGTGAATGGGATCAATTTCTTGATTTTCTTTTGCTTCAGTATTGGTGTATAAAACTGCAACCAATTTCTGTAGATTGATTTTGTAACCTGCCACTTTGCTTAATTCATGGATCATTTCTACAAGATTTTAGTGGAGTCTGTCAGGTTTTCCATGGAGAGTATTATGTTGTCTGCATAAAGTGAAAGTTTTACTTTATCTTTGCCAAGTGTCATGCCTTTTATTTCATTTCAATGTCTACTTGCTGATGACAGGACTTCCAACACTATGTTAAACAACAGTGGTGAGAGCTGACATCCTTGTTGTGTTCCTGATCTCAGTCTGACAGCTATCATTTTTTCCCCATTGAGGATGATATTAGCTGTGGGCTTTTTATAAATCACTTTCATGATGTTTAAGTATATTTCTTCTATCCCAATTTTGTCGAGGGTTTCTTTTAAGATGCTGTATTTTGTCAAGTGAATTTTTTTCATCTATCAACAGAATCATATGGTTCTTATCTTTTCTTTTGTTAATGGGATGTATCAGATTGATTTACAAATATTGAACCAGGCTCACAACCCAGTAATGAATTCCACTTGATCATGGTGGATAATTCTTTTTATGTGCTGTTGAATTCAATTTGCTAGTATCTTGTTGAGCATTTTTGTATCCATATTCATCAGGAATATTGACGTGTAGTTTTCTTGTTTTGCTGGGTCTCTGTCTGGCTTGGGAATCAAAGTGATGCTGGCTTCATAGAGTGAGTCCAGAAGTGTTTCTTCGATTTCTAGTTTTTGGAACAGCTTGAGAATGATAGGTATTAGCTCTCTTTCAAATCTATTGGAAAATTCCCCAGGGAAGCCATCTGATCGAGGGCTCGTATTTTGGGGGAAATATTTGATAACTGATTCAAATTCTTCAATAGATAGGTCTGTTGAAATTTTATATTCCTTCATGTTTGAATTTTTGTAAGTGCTTGGGTGTCTAGTTATTTGTCCATTTCTTCCAGGTTGTCCAGTTTTTTTGGCATATAATTTTTCATAGTTTTATCTGATAATTTTTGTATTTCTGAAGGATTGGTTGTAATAGATCAATTTCCATTCGTGATTTTATCTATATGGGTCCACTTTGTTTTCCTTTTGAGAAGCATGGATATAGGTTTATCAATTTTGTGTATTTTTCCAAAACCCAACTCTTGGTTTCATTGATCTGTTCTAATGTTTTTTAATTCTATATTTTTAAAAATTTTGCTTTAATATTTATTATCTTTCTCCTTCTAGGTTTGTGGTATGTTTGCTGTTCTGCTTCTACTTCCTTTAAGTGTGCTGTGAGATTTTGTATTTGTATTTGGAAAATTTTTGTTTCTTGAGATAGGCCTGGATTGCAATGAGTTTTCTTCTTAGGACTGCCTTTGCTGCATCCTAAAGAGATTGGATTGTTGTCTTTTTATTTTCCTTTGTTTCCATATATTTTTTTATTTCTTCTCTACTTGCCTGGTTAACCCATTCATTTTATAGTAGGGTGTTCTTTAACCTCCATGCTTTTAAGATTTCCCAGAATTTTTCATTGCTATAAGTGGAGTTTTAAAGTCCTCTGGAATTAGCTCATTCTTATCAATAAGATTGCTAATGTTTGTGCCTTATTGTTTTATATATTTGTGTGCTCCAGAATTCTGTGCATAGACATTTCTGATTGTTAGCTCTTCTGGTTGGATAGACCCTGTAATTATTTTATAATGTCCTTATTCATCTTTTGTTACTGCCTTTACTTTAAAGTTCGGTTCGTCTGATATAAGTATGGCTACTCTAGCTTTCTTTTGACTTCCAGTAACATGATAGATATTTTTCCATCCACTTGCTTTCAATCTGAAAATGTCCTCAGGCCTAAAATGAGTCTCTTGTGGGCAGTAAATCGATGGATTTTGGGTTTTTTTATGTCTTTATTTTATTTGAGAGAGAGACACACACACACATACAGAGTGAGCGGAGGAGGAGCAGAGAGAGAGGGAGACACAGAATCCAAAGCAGGCTCCAGGTTCTGAGCTGTCAGCACAGAGCCTGACACAGAGCTCGAATCCACGGACCCTGAGATCATGACCTGGGCTTAATTCGGCCACCCAACTGACTGAGCCACACAGGTGCCCTAATTTTGTGGGTTTCTTAGTCCATTCTGATACCCTAGGAATTTTGATTGGAGCATTTATTCCATTTATATTCAGTGTTATTATTGAAAAATATGGGTTTATAGTTATTCTGTTCTCTGTAGGATCCATGCTTGTAGTGGTGTTTCTGGTACCTTGTGTTCCTTACAACATTTCCATCATAGAGTCCTTTTTAGGATTTCTTGTAGGGCTAGATTAGTGGTGATGAATTCTTTCAGTTTTTGTTTGTTTCAGAAAACCTTTATCTCTCCTATTCTGAGTGACAAGCTTGCTGGATAAAGGATTCTTGGCTGCATATTTTCCCTGTTCATCACTTTGGTTTTTTTTTTAATTTTTTATATTAGTTTATTGTCAAATTGGTTTCCATATAACACCCAGTGCTTCTCCCCACAAGTGCCCCCCACCATGACCATCACCCCCTTCTCTCCCTCCCCCTCCCCCTTCAGTCCACGGTTCATTTTCAGTATTCAACAGTCTCTCATGATTTTTGTCCCTCACTCTCCCCAGCTCTCTTTCCCCCTTTGTCCCCCTGTTCATCACTTTGAACATTTCTTGATTTTCTTTTCTGACCTGCCATGTTTCACTAGATAGGTCTGCTACTACTCTTATATGTCTACCTTTGTATGTTAACACCTGTTTATCCCTAGTTGCTCTCAGGATTCTCTCTTTATCCTTGTACTTTGCCAGTTTCACTATGGTATGTCATGCAGAAAATTGATTCACGTTAAGTCTGATGGGAGTTGTCTGTGCCTCTTGGATTTCTAGGTTTCCTCCCCCAGGTTAGAGAAGTTCTCAAGTGTGATTTGTTCAAGTACCCTTTCAGCCCCTGTCTCTCTCTCTCTTCTTCTTCTAGAATTCCTATGATACAGATTTTGTTCCATTTGATTCCATCACTTGGTTCTCTAGCTCTCCTTTTGTGCTCCTGGATCATTTTATCTCTCTTTTCTCGGCTTCCTCGTTTTCCATAATTTTATCTTCTAATTCACCAATTCTCTCCTCTTCTTTTTCAATCCATGCTGTGGCTGCCTCCATTTAATTTTCACCTCATTTATCTATTTTTTAATTCATTATGACTATTTTTAAGATCCTTGATCTCTGCAGCAATGGAGTCTCTGCTGTCTTCTATACTTTTTTCATGCCAGCGATTAATTTTATGACCATTATTCTAAATTCTTGTTCACTTATGTTGCTTATATCTGTTTTGTTCAATTCTTTAAAATTTTTTTAATGTTTATTTATTATTGAGTGAGAGAGACATAATGTGATGATAGGAACTCCCTCTGTTCTGGTCGGAGGATTTTCTCTTGTCCAGATACAGTCCTATGCTTCCCCACCACTCATTCTCTTCCCTTTGTCTCTCCGTAGAAAGGGATCCCTCCCTTCTATGCCTCCATGGCCTGTTTTTTTTTTTTTTGTCCCCAAGTTTGCAATCATGCACCTATGGGGCTGCCCAGTTTTCCCATTTTCTTCCTAGTAGACTTCGTCTCTTTTCCTCCCAGACTCTTGGGGGTCAAAGTCCTTTGACTTCAGACCTTCCTTGTTTGAGAGACACAGTAAGTATGGATCCCCCTACTTCTCTGCCCCCTCTCTGTACTTCCCTAAGGCCTTGGGGTAGAAAGTGGCTGGGGCTGAGCAGGGCATGCATGCAGGACCTGGAGTCCTTGTTATCGCTGAGGTGGCTGGAGCAGGTGCATGTCTGTTGCCTCCTCCATGGGTCCAGCCACATAGTTTAATCAGTGCACATATGGGCTTAAAGTGTTACTGGGTCTCCAAGGATGTGTCCAGCCATCAAGATCAGTTTCTGCTGGGTTCACCCGGGTGTCTGCATGATTCAAACTCTGTGGCCTGAGATCAGTGAGTGAGTTGAGGATGAAGGAGTGTAGCCTTTCAGGCCTAAAAGGTGTACTGACCCCTTAGGTAGATGTGGGGAACTCTAAGAGGTGGACATGTTGGCATTCTCACTGTACAGGGAGAAGGGCGAGTTGTATACTAATTCTTTATCAGATATATTATTTGCAAATATTTTCTCCCCTTCCATAGGATGCTTATTAGGTTTTTTTTTATTGTTTTCTTCACTGTGCAGAGACTTTTTATCTTGATGAAGTCCCAATAGTTCATGTTTGCTTTTGTTTCCCTTGCCTTCAGCGATGTGTCTAGAAAGAATTTACTCTAGCTAAGGTCAAAGAGGTTGCTCCCTGGTTTCCCTGTAGGATTTTGATGGTTTCTTGTCTCACATTAGGTCTTTCATTCATTTTGTATTTATTTTTGTATATGGTGTAAGAAAGTGGTTCAGTTTCATTATTCTGCATGTCACTATACACATTTACCAACACTATTTATTAAAGAGACTGTCTTTTCTCAATTGGATATTCTTTCTCCTTTGTCAAAGATTAATTGACTATATAGCTGTGGGTCTATTTCTGAATTTTCTACTCTCTTCCATTAATCCATGTGTCTGTTTTTGTGCCAGCATCATACTGTCTTGATGACTACAACTTTGTAGTATAGTTTGAAATGCAGAATCACAAGTCCTTCAGTTTTATTTTTATTTTTCAGGATTGCTTTGGCTATTCGAGTCTTTTATGGTTCCATACAAATTTTAAGATTGTTTGTTCTAGCTCTGTGAAAAATTTTGGTGGTATTTTGATAAAAATTGCATTAAATGTGTAGACTCCTTTGGGTTGTATAGACATTTTAACAATGTTTGTCTTTCAATCCATGAACATGGAATGCTTTTCCACTTCTTTGTGTTATCTTCAATATTTTTCATAAGTGTTCTATAGTTTTCAGAGTACAGATCTTTTACCTGTTTAGTTAGGTTTATTTCTAGGTATCTTAGTTGTTTTGGCGCAGTTAAAAATGGGATAGATACCTTGATTTATTTTTCTGCTGCTTTGTTATTGGTGTATAGAAATGCAACAAATCTATGCATGTTGATTTTGTATAGTGTGACTTTGCTGCATTAATATATTAGTTATAGCAATGTTTTGGTGGAGTCGTTAGGGTTTTCCATGTAGAATCTCATGTCATCTGCAAATAGTGAAAGATTGACTTCTTCCTTGCCAATGTGCATGCTCTTTATTTCTTTTTGGTGTCTGATTGCTGAGGTTAAGCCTTCCAGTACTATATTAAATAGCAAAGGTGAGAGTGGACATGCTTGTCTTGGTCCTGACTATAGGGGAAAGTCTCTCAGTTTTTCTCCATTGAGAACCATATTTCCTGTGGATCTTTTGCATATGGCCCTTATGATGTTGAAATATGTTACATCTATCCCTAATTTGTTGAGGGTTTTTATCAAGAATGGATGATGGGGCATCTCGGTAGCTCATTTGAGTAAGTGTCTTAGTCTTTGTTTCAGCTCAGGTTTTGATCTCAGGGTCATGAGTTCAAGCCCCATTGGGCTCCATGCTGGGCATGAAGCTTACTTAAATATACACTATATATTTTTTTTAAAAAGTGGAATTGCTGGATCATACAGTAATACCATGTTTAGCTTTTTGATGTCAAAAATCCTCTAATTACCCAAGGAGACAGAACTAGTGTGTATGAAACAGTTGAATACTAAATACCAAAAAGAGCTTTCTAATTGGGTCCAGAACCTGGTAGCAGTGCAAACCCTGATTCTACTCTAGGGATAACCCTGAGCACATATCTTGAACTTTATGAACCCATCAATACAAATGCAATATATATAAAATACACTTAACAAAAAGAAAACAAATAGATGCTGTATTTAGTCAAATACTTTTTCTGCATCTATTGAAAGAATCATATGGTTCTTCTCCTTGCTTTTATTAATGTGGTACACTATGTTGATTGATTTGTGAATATTAATCCAACCCTAGAGCCCAGGAATAAATCCTAATTGATCATAGTGAATAATTCTTTTAATGTACTATAAATTCTATTTGCTAGTATCTTGTTGAGAATTTTTGCATCTAGAGCCATCAGGGGTATTGGCCTATCATACTCCTTTTAAGTGGGGTCTTTGTTTGGTTTTGAAATCAAGGTAATGCTGACTTCATAGAATGAGTTTGGAAGTTTTCCTTCCATTTCTTTTTTTTTTAAATAGTTTGAGACGAATAATATTAACTCTTCTTTGAATGCTGGTAAATTCCACTGGGAAGCCATGTAGTCCAGACCGCTTATGTGTTAGAACATTTTTGTAACTGATTTAATTTCTTTGCTAGTTATAGGTCTGTTCAAATTTTCTATTTCTTCCTGCTTGAGTTTTAGTAGTGTGTGAGTGTCTAAGAGTTTGTCCATTTCTTTTGGATTGTCCAGTTTGTTGGTATAAGTAATTAGTGAAAATTATAAGTAAATTGTTTGTATATCTATGCCATTGGTTGTGATCACTCCTTTCTCATTTGTGGTTTTATATATTTGGGCCCTTTATTCTTTTTGATAAGTTGGCTATGGGGTTCTTAATTTTTTTTTTCAGAGAATCATCTCTTAGTTTCATTGATTTGTTCTACTTATTTTTTGTTTGTTCTGGATCATTTATTTCCACTCTTATCTTAATTATTTCCCTTCTATGCTGGCTTTAGGCTTTATTTGCTGCTTCATGTCTAGTTCCTTTAAGTGTAAGGTTAGGTTTTATTTGAAAGAAAGTTCCTGTGTGGGGTACAATTATTTCGTCCCTTGAGGGAGTGTTATGTATTTGGTGATCCCTCCCAGTTGTACAGTTACTTTGTCTGTGGTGGTGTCTCGAGAAAGGCATTTTTTTTTGTTGTTGCCTCTCCTACCCTTCTCGATGCATCTCTATGTACTGTTCATCTACTTTTCAGGTCCTTTTCAGAGGAAAATAACTCCACAGGTAACTGTAAATTTGTTGTGTTTGTGGGAGGAGGTGAATTCTGAGTATTGAACCCTCCACTGCCCATTCTTTTTAAATTTTCTTTTCTGTAATGATTGAATTCCACTTCTACTTCTTCAAGCTCATTGATACTTTCTTTCACTTAACCTAGTCTGTTGTCAAACCCTTCTATTGCATTTTTAAATTGAGTTATTTTACTCTTCAGCTCTGTGACTTCTGTTTGGTAATTTCTTACATTTCCTTTCTCTGTGGAAATCGTCTCTTTTTTCATTCTTCTCTTGTGCTTAGTAAACATCTTTGTGCCTATTACTTTGAATTCTATCAGGTAAACCACATATCTATTCAATTAAGGATTTTTTTTCTGAGGTTTTAATCTCATTCTTTCATTTGGAACACATTCCTCTATTTCTTCATTTTCCTTGACTCTCTGTGTTGGTTTCTCTGTATTAGATAAAATAGTCAACTTGCCCAGAATTGCCGAAACAGCCTTGTGTAGGACATGAAATTTATCATTCAGCCCAACACTAGTTCTTTTTAAAACAAAAATTTTAACACTTATTTATTTTGAGAGAAAGAGACAGACAGGCAGAGCTTGAGCAAGGGAGAGGCAGAGAGAGACGGAGACACAGAATTCGAAACAGGCTCCAGGCTCTGAGCTGCCAGCACAGAGCCTGATGCGGTGCTAGAATCCATGAGAGAAATCACGATCTCAGCCAAAGTCAGAAGCTCAACCAACTGAGCCATCCAGGTGCCCCAGCCCAACCCTAGTTCTTGGTGATCTTTCAAACCTTTATGAGTGTCTAAGCCAGTCTTTATGTTCTTCTTGGTTCCTAGTAGTTGAGTGTGTGTAAAGGCCTGCTGATATTCTAGAGGGAAGGATCTCATTATCGAGGACAGGCTGAGGAAGCAGCAAGTGTACCTCTGTAAGGGATATACTGGTAGCTGAACATTACTGTATTTTCCCTCTGCACTCAGCCCTGGGAGGATAGCCGGTTAAGAACTGTTTTTTGGCTTGCCACAGTACTGTTGAACCCATAAACACAAACCCTGCTGGCCACAAAAAATGAGCTATAAAGTGGTGTATGCTCTAAGCAATAGCCACAAAAGCCAACATGCCAGATGTGTGCACAGCTCCATTTATGGAAAAACCAACGCCTGAGGGAAAGAGATGGATAGCACAACAATGGTTCTTGCCATGTTTCCTAGCCTCTGGAAAGAATTGTAGTTAACTTCTAAATGTGTGTGTAATTGGAAGACTGCCTCTCAGGCCATAGTTATGAAGAGAAGCTAGACAGGCCACTTTCACAGAAAGAGTGAAATTCATTTCAGTCTGTTGTCTCTATGCTGCTCTGTGGGAGAAGGTAGCTAGTTAAGAACTGTTTGTTTATAACAGTCCCACTAGGCCCACAAACCCTGCTAGTCATCAGAGCCAGATGATTAAGAAGCATTTGCTGAATGGCAGACACAAAACTCTGGTGGCAAATGAATGCACAAACTGCTCCAGTAAGATAACTGCAACCAAGAGTGAAGCAAAGGAGAGTGAAGATATGGCTCCCTTTAGCCTCTGGACCTAGAACGCATCTCAGTAGGTCCCTAGAGGTGCGCCAAAATAAAGTCTGTTCCTCAGACTGAAGCTGAAGACAAACCAATAGGATTCTTTCACAAAATGACTGGGGATGTATTTAAGACAACTATCTCTGCAGTATGCCCTGGGGTGGGGGTATCCAACCTATAACTATATTTCAATTTGCTACAGTCCTATGGGACTCACAGATACAAGTCCTGATGTCTGCTAAAGCAAGATAATTAAGGAGAGTCCCCTGGGTAGTAGCTACAAAAACAGAAGCACCACATATAAAAACTGGGGCACCAGATCAATGTACAAGTACTCTGGAATGTGGTAGAGGGAGAGCATAATGATTTCTCCCATTCTCTTAGGTCTGTAAAGAAGGTTACAGTCAATGTAATGTGTGTTTAATTAGAGGCTGTCATTAGGCTGCACCTTGGAAGATAAGCTAACAGGCCTCTTTCACATAAAGACTGGGCAACTCAATCTTTTATCTATCTGCTGTGCCCTTGGGATGATAGCTGGTTAACAAATATTTCCCAATTTGTTACAATTCTCTGGGACCTGCACACATAAGCCTTACTAGCCAATAGGGTCAAGTAATCTGTAAATATTCCATGGGCAGTAACCACAAAAATCAGGGAAACATATGAGTGTCCCAGCTTCTTACCAGGAGATTAATGTAAGCTGGAGTGAGTCAGATGAAAGTATAAGGAGGGGGCAAATCAGTCTCCATCTTTGGGGAGTATTTCAGTGGGTCCCTCGATGTGCGTTAAATTATATTTTCCCTCTCAGGCCAAATGTTTAAGATAAGCAAATAAATTTCACTGACAAAACCTGGTCACTCTCAAAATCTTTCTCTCTTTAATTCGAGTATAGTTAATACAGAGTGTCTTATTAGTTTAAGTTGTACAATATAGTGATTCAATAATTCTATGTATTACACAGTACTCATCATGATAAGTGTACTCTTTTAGTCCTGAACACCTATTTTGCCCATGCACTCATTAATCTTCCCTCTGTAACCATCGGTTTGTGCTCTATAATTAAGAGTCTGTTTCTTGGTTTGCTCTCTTCCCCCACCCCCATTCATGTGTTTGTTTCTTATATTCCACATATGAGTGAAGTCATGTGGTATTTGTCTTTCTTTGACTGACTTATTTTACTGAGCATAATACTATTTAGTTCCATCTACATCCAAGCAAATGACAAGAATTCATTCTTTTTTAAGGGTAATATTCCATTATATACTTCTTATCCATGGATCATTTGATGAACATTTGAGATCTTACCATAATTTGACTATTGTTGATAATGTTGCTATAAACATCAGGGTACATGTATCTCTATCCTTTGGGTAAATACCTAGTAGTACAATTGCTGGATCATAGGGTAGTCCTAATTTTAACTTTTGAGGAACTTCCATATTTTTTTCCAGAATAGATCAAGAAGTTTGCATTTCTACCAACAGAATAAGAAGGTTCCCATTTCTCCACATCCTTGACAATACAGTTTGTATCCTGTGTTGTTAATTTTAGGCATTCTGAATGGTGTGAGGTAATATATCATTGTAGTTTTGATATGTATTTCATTGATGATGAGTGATGTTGAACATCTCATATGTCTGTTTGCAATGTGTATGTCTTCTTCGGGAAAATGTCTATCCATGGCTTCTGTTCATTTTTTTTTGTAGTATCAAATTTTTATTTCAATTCATTAGTTATCATATAGCATAATACTGGTTTTAGGAGTAGAATTTACTGACTCATCATTTACGTATAACACCCAAGGCTCATCACAAGTGCCATCCTTAAAACCCATCATGCATTTAACCCATCCTCCTGCCCACCTCCCCTCCATGACCCTTAGTTTGTTTTTATAGTTGAGCCCCTGTTTTATGGTTTGACTCTCTATTTTCCCATGTTCATCTGTTGTGTTTCTTAAATTCTAAATATGAGTGACATCATATGGCTTTTGTTGTTTACTGACATATTTCATTTAGCATAATAATTTCTACCTCCATCCATGTCACAGCAAATGTCAATATTCCATTCTTTTTCATGCCTGGGTACTATATCATTGTATATATATACCTCCTCCTCCTCCTCCTCCTCCTCTTCTTCTTCCTCTTCTTCTTCTTCTTCTTCTTCTTCTTCTTCTTCTTCTTCTTCTTCTTCTTCTTCTTCTTCTTCTTCTTCTTCTTCCTCTTCTTCTTCTTCTTCTTTTATAAGAGTTCATTGTCAAATTGGTTTCCATATAGGACCCAGTTCTCCTCCCCACAAGTGCCCACTCATGATCATCACCCCCTTCCCCATTCAGCCCTCGGTTCGTTTTCAGTACTAAATAGTCTCTCATGACTTGCATCCCTCTCTCTCCACAACTCTCTTTCCCTCTTTCCCTCCCTATGGTCCTCTGTTAGGTTTCTCCTGTTAGACCTATGAGTGACAACGTATGGTATCTTTCCTTCTCTGCCTGACTTACTTCGCTTAGCATGACACCCTCGAGGTCCATCCACTTTCCTACAAATGGCCAGATTTCATTCTTTCTCATTGCCAAGAAATACTCCATTGTATGTATATATACCACATCTTCTTGATCCATTCATCAGGTGATGGACATTTAGGTTCTTTCCATGATTTGGCTATTGTAAAAAGTGCCACTATGAACTTTGGGGTACATGTGCTCCTAGGCATCAGCATTTCTCTATCCCTTGGGTAAATCCCTAGCAGTGCTATTGCTGGGTCATAGGGGAATTCTATTGATAGTATTTTGAGGAAACTCCATACTGTTTTCCAGAGCAGCTATACCAGTTTACATTCCCATCAACAGTGTAGGAGGGTGCCCGTCTCTCTACACCCTCGCCAGCATCTATGGTCTCTTGATTTGTTCATTTTAGCCACTCTGACTGGCATGAGGTGGTATCTCAATGTGGTTTTGGTTTGTATTTCCCTGATGCTAATGACGCTGAGCATCGTTTCATGTGCCTGTTGGCCCTCTGGATGTCCTCTTTGGAGAAGTGTCTGTTCAAGTCTTCTTCCTATTTCTTCACTGGATTAATTATTTTTAGGGTATGGGGTTTGGTGAGTTCCTTTTAGATTTTGGATACTAGCCCTTTATTCGATATGGCATTTGTCACTATCCTCTCACATTCTGTTGGTTGCCTATTAGTTTTTTTGATTGGTTCCTTTGCAGGGCAGAAGCTTTTTATCTTGATAAGGTCACAATAGTTCATTTTTGTTCTTGATTCCTTTACCTTTGGGGATGTGTCAAGTAGGAGATTGCTCTGATTGATGTCAAGGAGGCTATTACCTTATTTCTCCTCTAGGATTTTGATGGATTCCTGTCTCACATTCAGGTCTTTTATCCATTTTGAGTTTAATTTTGTGAATGTTGTAGGAAGGTGGTCTAGTTCCATTCTTCTGCATGTTGCTGTCCAGTTCTCCCAGCACTGTTTGTTGAAAAGGCTGTTTCTTCCCATTGGATATTCTTTTCTGCTTTGTCAAAGATTAATTGGCCATACACTTGTGGGTCCAGTTCTGGCCTCTCTATTCTATTTCATTGGTCTATGTGTCTGTTTTTGTGCCAATACAATATTGTCTTGATGATGACAGCATTGTAGTAAAGGCTAAAGTCAGGGATTGTGATGCCTCCCGTTTTGGTTTTCTTCTTCAGTATTACTTTGGCTATTCGGGGTTTTCTGTGGTTGCATACGAATTTTAAGATAATTTGCTCTAGCTTTGAGAAGAATGCTGGTGCAACTATGATGGGGATTCCATTGAATGCATAAATTGCTTTGGGTAATAATGACATTTTCACAATGTTTATTCCTCCAATCCATGAGCATGGAATGTTTTTCCATTTCTTTGTATCTTCTTCAATTTCTTTCATAAGATTTCTACAGTTTTCATCATACA
>PISW01008356.1:0-74874 GCA_004023785.1 Mungos mungo
GGGGGGCACTTGTGGGGAGAAGCACTGGGTGTTATATGGAAACTAATTTGACAATAAACTATTAAAAAAATCTAGTAAGTGTGATATGAGGAAAGTACCTCCATTCTCTTGATGTCCATTAGCATGATAAGTTGTTCTCCATCCCCAAACTTTCAATCTAAAGGTGTTTTAGGTTGAACATCAGTCTAATGAACTTAGGTGGAGAGCAAGATGACGGAGAAGTAGGGAACACTGTTACCTCTACATGCCTGCAACCATCAAACTGATAATTAAAATCCACAATATTTTGATCTCAAGAACAGAGGTGTAGGCATAGACCCCTTATTGATAATAGCCTCAGAGATACCTGAGTGAATGGGAACTGGGACCAGAGACTCTGAGGGAGTGAACACCAGCTCAAAGCAGAGCTGGGAAGTAGAGTGCCCAGAAACTTGGTGCAAGGCCGACAGTGAGTTGTGTGTCCAGAGGTGGCACAGAACCATTCAGGGCCACTAAAGGCAGCCATGAATGGTGGCAGAGAACAACAGAGGGCCACAGGCAAACTGGCCATGCAGGGCACTGAGTGGGATGGCATTGCAGGACAGTGCAGTGCCGAGGACAAGAGAAGGAGAGGCTGAAACACACATAGCATTACCTCTGGAGAGGGGAGACCTCAGCCTGCATGGGGGGACAATCTTTCCATGTGCAGCCGCTGGGTACAGGGAGAGAAATCTGTCCCCCTCAGTGGGCTTGTTCTCCTGTGGACTTGTAGCCTGCTTACTTAACGTGCAGGAAGGGAAGAGCTGGCTCCTCAGTACCCCTACACAATCCTGGCCAGAAAGCCATCCATCTGCCAGAGATCATTTTAACAGAGATCATTAAGTGGAAGCATTAAAGTGTGTGGACTAGGATTTAGAGACCTGGCGGAACCCAGAAAACTGAAACAATTTAACCTGCCCGTGGCACTCAAGAGAGTAGCAGGCAACCCATGGTCTGAGAGGGGCTGGGGGTGCCACTATTCTTCTCCTTGCAACCACTAAGGCAGGGGCCTCAGAGACCAGCCCCTGAGACCCGACCTACCTACATTGAACCACGCCTATCCAGGCTAGTGAGCTGAATTCTTCTTTTCTTACAATTGTTACTATTTTTAATTCTTTTCTTTTCTTATTATTTTTATTTTATAATTTTTACAATTTTTCCCTTGTTTTCTCTTTTCTCTTTTCCTATTTCCTTCTTTTCTCCCTTTTGCTCCAGGAGAATGGGAAAGACCAACATTTATGCACTGCTGTGATTAAATCAACTCTTACCATCCAGATATTTTTACCTTTATCAAATTTTTATCGCTCTCCTCTGCAGGAATTTTGCTCGCAGACTGTCCTAATCTTTGGCTGTCTCTGTTCCCCAGGCTTATTTTTTCTTCTTTACTGTCCTCTCTTTTCTTTCCTGCTCCTTTCTTTTTTTCTTTCCCATTTGGTTTGCTTGTTTATTTGATATGTCAGTGCGTTTGCGTGCTTGTGTTCCCTGGGTGTTTCTCTGTCTGTTTTCCTTTTCAGGACTACCTCAAGAAACAAGCCAAAGAACACATAGTAGAAAGCCCCAAGTATCACTGAGTAGGGAAATATATTAATTAGAGGCATAACAAGAGAAACCAAGAGACCCCATTAAAAGAAAAACTCCTGAAATGCCAGGTTTTGGACAGTCAAAGTGCCTCCTTTAATAAAACCATTCTAACAATTACACAGTACAGCACAAGCCTTTAAAACAGACAAAAGACAGAAAGCTAGTCAAAATAATGAAATGAAAGAACTCTCCTCTAAAGAAATTCCAGTAAGAAATCACAGCCACAGAACTGCTCATAACAGACATAAACAATATAACGGAACAAGATTTAGGCAATTGTCATAAAATTAATCACTGGGCTTGAAAAAACAATCAGAGAAGCTATTGATACACAGACTGGGGACCTTCTAAAGGATACAAATGAGGTGAAAATTAAATGGAGGCTGCCAATGCATGAATTGAAGAAGCAGAGAGAAGAATGGGTGAATTAGAAGACAAAGTTATAGCAAAAGAGGAAGCTGAGAAAAAGAGAGAGAAATTGATACAGGAACATGAAAGGAGAATTCGAGACCTGAGTGATACATTCAAACTGAACAATATCCATATCATAGGAGTTCCTGAAGAGCAAGAAAGAGGAAAAGGTCCTGAAGGGGTGCTTGATCAAATGATAGATGAACATTTCCCCAATCTGGGGAAAGAGAAAGACATTGAAATTCAAGAGGCATATCGAACTTCCATAAGAAGTAACCTGAACTGACATCCAGCATTACATCTCATAGTGAAACTGGCAAAATATAAAGATAAAGAGAGACTTCTAAAGCCTCTAGGGATAAAAGGGCCCTAACATACAAAGCAAAACCTATCAGAGTGGTTGCAGACCTACCTACTGAAACTTGGCAGGCCAGAAAGGAGAGACAGGAAATCTTCAATGTGATGAACAGAAAAAATATGCAACCAAGAAATCTTTGTTCAGTGAGCCTGTCATTCAAAATAGAAAGAGAGATAAAGCTGTTCCCAAACAAATAAAAGTTAAGAGAATTCATCACCACCACCCCTACAAGAAGACCTAAGAGGGACTCTATGAGGGACATGTAGCAAGAAATATAAGACACCAGAGACATCAATACAAACCTGAACTCTACAGGGAACACAATGAATCCAAACCCACAGATTTCAATAATAACACTGAATGTAAATGGACTGAGTGCTCCAATCAAATGACACAAGGTAGCAGAATGGATAAAAATCAAAAGCCATCTATTTGTTGTCTACAAGAGACTCACCTTAGACATGAAGACACCTTCAGATTGAAAGTAAGGGGATGGAGAAATATCTACCATATGACTGGATGCCAAAAGAAAACTGGAGTAACCATACTTATATCGAATAAACTAGACTTTAAAGTAAAAGCAGTAACAAAAGATGAAGAAGGACAGTATATAATAATTAAGCGTCTCTCCATCAGGAAGAGCTAACAATTATAGACAGGTATACACTGCATTCAGGAGCACCCATATACATAAAGCAACTAATCACAAACAGAAACAGTCTTATCGATAAGAATGTGCTAATTGCAGGGACTGCAATACTCGACTTACAACAATGGATAGGTCAACCAGACAGAAAATCACTAAAGAAAAAATGGACCTGAATGGCACAGCGTACCAGATGGAATTGATAGATATATTTACAACTCTGCACCCTGAAGCTGGGGAATTCACTTTCTTCTTGAGTGCACATAGCACATTCTTCAAGATTGACCACATACAGGGTCATGAAACAACCCTCCATAAATACAAAAGAATTGAGATCAAACCATGCACACTTTCAGATCACAATGCCATGAAACTTGAAATCAACCACAGGAAAAAGTCTGGAAAACCTCCAAAAATGTGGAGGTTAAAATCCACCCTACTGAAGAATGATTGCCAACCAGGCAATTAGAGAGAAAATTAAAAAAATATATGGAAACAAATTAAAATGAAAATACAACAATCCAAACTCTCTGGGATACAGCAAAGGCAGTCCTAAGAGGAAAGTTAATTGCAATTCAGGCCTATTTCAACCAACTAGAAAAAGCGCAAACTCAAAATCTAACAGAGCACATAAGGAAACTAGAAAGCAAGCAGCATGAGAATCTCAAATCCAGCAGCAAAAAATATAATAACAATCAGGGCAGAAATAAACAAGATAGAATCCAAAAAAGCAGTTGAAAAAATCAACGAAACCAACAGTTGGTTTTTTGAAACAATAAACAATATTGATACACCTCTAGCATGGCTCCTCAGAAAGAAAAGAGAGAACACCCAAATAGACAAAATCATGAATGAAAATGGATGTATTACAAATGATCCCTCAGAAAGATGAGCAATCGTCAGAAACTACTATGAAAAATTATCTGGCGACAAACTGGACATTCCAGAAGAAATGGCCAAATTCCTAAACACACATGCACTACCAAAATTTAAACGGGAAGAGAAAGAAAATGTGAACAGACCTGTAACCAGTGAAGAAATCAAATCAGTTATAAGAAATTTACCAATGAATAAAAGCCCAAGGCCAGATGGATTCCCAGGGGAGTTCTACCAGGCATTTAAAACAGAGTTAACACCCATCCTTCTCAAGTTGTTCCAAAAAATATAAAAGGAAGGAAGACTTCCAGACTCATTCTACAAAGCAAATAGGACTTTGATTCCAAAACCAGATGGAGACTCAAAAAAAAGGCGGCGGGGGGGGGGGACTACAGGTCAATATCCTTAATGAACACAGATGCAGAAACAATAAGATACTAGTAAATCGAATTCAGCAGCACATAAAAAGAATTATCCATCATGATCAAGTGGGATTCATTCCTGGGTTACAGGGCTGGATTAATATTTGCAAATCCATCAATGTGATACATCACGTTAACAAAAGAAAAGATAAAAACCATATGATCCTATGAATAGATGCAGAAAAAGCATCTGACAAAATACAACATCCCTTCTTAGTAAAAACTCTCAAGAAAGCCAGGATATAAGGAACTTACATAAATATTATTAAGGCAATTTATGAAAAGCCCACAGCTAATATCTTCCTCAATGGGTGAAAACTGAGAGCTTTCCCCCTGATCAGGAACATGACAAGAATGTCCATTCTCACCACTGTTGTTTAACATAGTGCTAGATGTCCTAGCATCAGCAATCAGACAACAAAGGGAAATACAAGGCATCATAATTGGCAAAGAAGAAGTCAGACTTTCACTTTTTGCTGATGACATGCTACTCTACATAGAAAACACAATAGACTCCACTGGAACCCTTCTACAACTGATACATGAATTCAGTAAAGTCGCAATTTCAATGTACAGATTGGTTGCATTTTAATACAACAAAAATGAAGCAACAGAAAGAGGAATCAAGAAACAAATCCCATTCACAATTGCATGAAAAACCATAAAATACCTAGGAATAAAACTAACCAAGGATGTAAAAGACCTGTATGATGAAAACTACAGAAGACTTATGAAAGAAATTGAAGAAGATACCAAAAAAATGGAAAAACATTCCGTGCTCATAGATTGAAAAAATAAACACTGTTAAAATGTCATTATTACCCAAGCAATCTACACATTCAATGCAATCACTATCAAAGTTGCACCAGCATTCTCCTCAAAGCTAGAGCAAATCATCTTAAAATTCGTTGGAACCACAAAAAAGAAAAAAAAAACCAAATAGCCAAAGTAATATTGAAGAAGAAAACCAAAATGGGAAGCATCACAATACCAGATTTTAGCCTCTACTACAAAGCTGTCATCACCAAGACAGTATGGTATTGGCACAAAAGCAGACACATAGACCAATGGAATAGAATAGAGAGCCCAGAACTGGGCCCACAAATGTACAGCCAATTAATTTTTGACAAAGCAGGAAAGAGTATCCAATGGAAAAAAGACTGCCTCTTTAGCACGTGGTGCTGGGAGAACTGGACAGCAACATGCAGAAGAATGAATGAAACTAGACCACATTCTGACACCATTCACGAAAATAAACTCAAAATAGATGAAGGACCTGAATGTGAGATAAGAAGCCATCAAAACCCAAGAGTAAAAAGCAGGAAATAGCCTCCTTAACCTCAGTCGCAGCAATTTTCTACTGTACACATCCCCAAAGGCAAGGGAATCAAGAACAAAAATGAACTATAGGGACCTCATCAAGATTAACAGTTTCTGCGCTGCAAAGGAAACAACCAAGAAAACTAATAGGCAACCAACAGAATGGAAAAAGATAGTTACAAATGGCATATCGGATAAAGGGCCAGTATCCAAAATCTACAAGGAACACACAAAACTCCATGCCTGAAAAAGAAATAATTCAGTGATGAAATGGGCAAAAAACTTGAACAGACACTTCCCCAAAGAGGAAATCTAGACGGCCAACTGGCAACTGATAGAATGGAAAAGATATTGGCAAATGACATATCAGGAAAAGGGTTAGTATCCAAAATCTGCATGTAACTCACCAAATTCACATCCAGAAACAAATAATCCAGTGAAGAAATGGGCAGAAGACATGAATAGACACTTCTCCAGGGAGGACATCCTGAGGCCAATAGGCACATGAAACGATGCTCAGAGCCACTCATTATCAGGGAAATACAAATCACAACCACACTGAGATACCACCTTATGCCAGACAGAGTGGCTAAAATGAAAAAAATCAAGAGACTATAGAGGCTGGCGAGGATGTGGAGAAACAGGCATCCTCCTACGCGTTTGGTGGGAATGTAAACTGGTACAACTGCTCTGGAAAACTGTGGAGGTTCCTCAAAAAACTATCAAGAGAACTCCCTGATGACCCAGCAATAGCACTGCTGGGGATTTACCCAAATGATACAGAAGTGCTGATGCCTAGGGGCACATGTACCCCAGTGTTCATAGCAGCACTTTCAACAATAGTCAAATCTTGGAAAGAGCCTAAACGTCCATCAGCTGATGAATGGATTAACAAGATTTATAACCATAAATACAAACACAATGGAATACTACATGGCAATGAGAAAGAATGAAACCTGGATATTTGTAGCAAAATGGCTGGACCTGGAGGGAGTCATGCTAAGCTAAATAAGTCAGGCAGAGAAAAACAGATACTGTATGTTGTCACTCATAGGTCTAACAGGAGAAACCTACCAGGAGACCATGAGAAGGGGAAGAGGGAGTGAGGCAATCATGAGAGAACTTTAAATGCTGAAAACAAACTGAGGGCTGAGGAGGGAGGAGGGAAGAGGAAGGGAGGTGATGTTCATGGAGAGGGACACTTGTGGGAAAGAGCACTGAGTGTTATATGGAAACCAACTTGGTAATAAATTATTAATAAAAAAAGAAAATGAGTCCATTATATGAGTGTGTAGAAGGATCTTGGTTTTTTCTTAATCCATTTTGATACCCAGTGTCTTTTGATTGGAGCATTTCATCCATTTACATTTACAGTAATTATTGATACATATAAACTTAGTATCATTGTGTTATCTCTAAAGTCATTGTTTCTGGAGATTTCCTCTGTGTCTTCCTAGTATTTTTTGCATTTAGTCTTCCTTTCCTGTTCAGAGTCCCCTTGAGGTCGTGCAGCCCTGTTTTGAGACCATGAAGTTCTTTGGTCTTTGTATGTCTGGGAAATCCTATCTTTCCTTCTATCTGAACGACAGCCTTGCAGGATAAAGTATTCTTTGCTACTACATATTTTTGAGTTGAGCATGTTGAGGTCATTGTGCCACTCCCTTCTTGTCTGAAGTTTTCTGTGTAGAGATCTGCCACAATCTTTTATCTTCCTTTATAGGATAACAAGTTTTTTTGTTGTGTTGTGTTGCTTTTAGGGTTTTTCTTTATCTGTATATTTTGCCACCTTAACTATGATATGTCAGTG
This sequence comes from Mungos mungo, assembly GCA_004023785.1. Classification (NCBI taxonomy): domain Eukaryota; kingdom Metazoa; phylum Chordata; class Mammalia; order Carnivora; family Herpestidae; genus Mungos; species Mungos mungo. The sequence continues at coordinate 7,440 of PISW01008356.1, forward strand.
TTTACTTGTTTTTGATTTCGATGGAGGTTTTTTGTTGTGTTGTGTTGCTTTTAGGGTTTTTCTTTATCTGTATATTTTGCCACCTTTACTATGATATGTCAGTGTTTGCATCTTTTTGATTTCGATGGAGGTTCTCCGTGCCTCCTAGATGTGGACGTCTGTTTCCTACCCAGTTTGTGGAAATTTCCAACTTCAGTTTACTCAGGTAAAACTTCTTTCATTTTCTACCTCTCTTCTTCTTATGGGAATCCTGTGAAAAGAATCTTATTACACTCTATGTAGTTGCTGAGTTCCCTCAGTATACATTTGTGATGAAATGTTTTCGTTTTCCTCTTCTGTCCTGCTTCATTTCCCATGTAATTTTTTCTTCTATGTCACTTACCCATTCATCTGCTTCTTTTAGCCTTGAGGTCATGATATCCTATCAGTTTAGCATCTCGGTTATAGCTTTTTTAAAATTTCAGACTGACTTGTTTTTATATCTTTGCTATCTGCAATAAGGGTATCCCTCATATCTTCTATGCTTTCCTCAGGAAATGCTAGTATCCTTATGAGAGTTTTTAAAAATTCTGTTTGAGGCATATTACTTATATGTGTTTTAATAATATCCCTTTTTCTTTTGGAATGAATTCCTCCATCATGGAGGATGTGTATGTCTCTGCCTTCTGTGTTTTAGGAAATCCTGTCATGTTTTCTGCTTCTAGAGTAGTGGCTTTATTAAGAAGAGTTCACACACTGTCCAGGACCTGACACTTCAGGAAGCATTTCTTGTGTGTACTGTGAGAACTGGGCTGTCGTGTATTGGCTGCTCTGTCCCTCTGGTCAGTCCTCTGCAGAGTTTCTCCTTGTCTCCAGTGAGGAGTGTTTGGACCTTGTCCACAGTGTTGTGAGTTTTAGCTAGGTGAGTTCGGTCTGCTTGTTAAAAGAGGCTAATTCCTATTTCGCTAGAGCTGAAGCTATGTTCCCTATATGGTCAGTAGACTTGTTGAGTGTAGGAGTTAATGTTGGTCTTTGGGGGGAGGGGCACACTGTTGCTCTGGTTTCCAGACATTCTTTCACTTGTAAGGAAGCACCTGAGGAAAGCAGGTGGGGTGGGGAAGGCTAGATGTTAGCGTCTCAGCTCCCACTGGTGGGCAATGTGCTGCTGGCTGCAGTCTATCCCTGCTGATTGGTGGGAGAAAATACTGGCATCAGCCCACTCTCCAGTCCCTGGATGTGGACTTCCCACCAGGCCCTCTTCAGAAAGCCCTCACAAAGAGAACGCCATCTTCACTTGTGGGTCCCAGACTTCCATCAAAACCCTACATTCACCCTTTCTGTGTCCAAGCCATATGCCCACCTGGCGGCATAGTACTCTTAATGTTTTATCTCAGGAGCTCTAGCTCCCAATTTGACAGGGAACCCAAATTATCCTCTGGAAGAGGGTCTTGCTGTGCTATGGTTAAAGCTGGTTTGTCCAGAAGGGCAGTTGCATGAACACCTGGGGGCTTGGAGCTCATAGTGACAGACAACAAAAAGACAGCATCCAGTTAGCTGCTCTCAGCAGGGGCTACTATGCTAATGAACAGGGAAGTGCAAAGGTGCCTGTCAGCTCTCCTGTCTTTGAGAGGTGTCTGTCCACCTCTCCAAAATGCACTTCAAGAAGAGAACTGTCTCTTCCCATATGACCCAGGTGATCCTCAGATGATAGTGTCTCCTATGGGCCTCTGTCCTCCTTCTCCATAGGAGGACTGATATGCCACAAGACTCCACCCAGCGATGGCATGGACTTCTAAATCTTCAGGCTTTGAGCTCCACGTTTACAGGAGGTTGACCTGTCATGGTTATCGTTATGTGTCAGCTGTGTCATGGGTACCCAGATTAACCATTGTTTCTGTGGATGTCTGCGATGTGTTTCTAGAATAGATTGGCATTTTCATGCCTGGCTTCTGTGCATGCGCATCACCCACTCCATTAAAGTTCTGAATAGAATCCAATGCAGAGAGAGGAAGAATTCTCTTATATTTACTTCCCCTGTGCATGTTTGAGCTGCTGACTTGGAACATTGGCCTCCTCCCGCCATTGTTCTGAGAGTTATGTCATCAAGTCCCCATGTTCTCAGACAAGACACTAGTTCAGGATGAGATGAGAATTACACCACTGGTTTTCCTGGGTCTTCAGCTTGTGATCATAGATCATGGGACTTCTAAACCTATTTAATCATGAAAACCAAAGTGATTTGGGTCAGGTCCCAGGAGCAGATGATTTATTTCTTGTTTAGAGTAACTGAAAAAAGCTGCAATTGATTTAATGTCCTGCGTAGCAAAGTGCAATGAAGAAAGTGTCAAGTTGTTTGTTTGGGACAAGAGCTGGGTGAGGATAATGAGGACCTGTGGGATCCTCTGGCCCTAGCTGCACAGTCTGTGCATCTGGGACTTTTGTAAGGGTTCATCTGTTTTGCCTCTGGATATCTGTAATTCAATCAAGTTTAGGGAGAGGAGTAAGAGAGGGCAAACAGCTGTGACTTTTGTGCATGTTACTGTAGTTTTACTATGACAACAAAGTTTATAATCCAGAGAGGGAATAGGTAAGCACAGAATCATGTGTCCAGAGAGGCTCCCTGGGGGAACTGCTGTGTGGAAAGGAAGTCCCAGACCCTGACATGAAACCTGCCTGTAGCCTCCATCTGCACCTGCTCCAGGGAATACAAACAAGAATTGTGCAGAGTGTGCACCCCCTGGTGGTGCTGATCCCTTTCTGCAGGGAGATTTTTGTCTGGGCTCACACTTATGTCCCCTACTGTGTCTCTTGCACAGAAATACATCGCCGTGTCCTCGACTTTCAGGTTGTTCATCTGCAGATAGAGCGTGTTCTTGGCGTTGTCTCTGGAGATGGTGAATCGGCCCTTCACGGAGTCCGCATAGTCTGTGCTACTTCCATCATAATAAATACCTGAGACCCACTCCAGCCCCTTTTCTGGAGCCTGGCGGACCCAGCTCACGCCATATTTACTGAAGTCAAATCCGGAGGCTGCACTGGAGAGTCGCAAGGAGCCCCCAGGCTTCGCCATGCCTCCCCCAGACTCCACCAGCTGCACATCACACTGGACACCTGCAGACACAAGACATCCTGATCAGGAAACTGTCACACATCCACTGCTTCTCTCACTCATATCCACTCACATACTCAGTGTCTCGCGTCCATCATGAATTACCTTTTAAAACAGCAACAAAGAAAACCCAGCCAAGCACAAACTCCATAGTGAGAGATCTGTGTTCTGTCCTGATCACAGAATGGGAACACCTGTGAATCCCGGGGCTGGGGCTCCTCTCCCAGCTGCAGGGTCAGGGCTGGGCTGGTTTAATCAGCACAGAAAGGGCCCTATTTGCATATCCTTTGACTATATTTCAAACTCCAGACTTAGATATGATTCTTTTAAAATGACCAATAGGGTTAGGGAGGCACTTTTAATTTAGTTAGTGTAGATGGCGCTGTGACAATATGAAGAATTCTAATCTGTGAACATAGTATATTTGCAGGCATGTGTGCATTTTTGCATGTCTTTCACCAACATAGATATTTTGCACTATACAAATATTTTACACACTTTTTGATGTGTAGTCCAAAATACTTTACTCTGTGCCACTTTAAATTGTATACTTTTGTTATTTCTTTTTCACATATTTTCATCCTGGTGTGTGGAATCAAATCCTTTTCTATTCTCATTTTGTGTTCTGCACTTTTCTTCATTCTTAAACATTGGTTTTAAATTTTTTGTGGTATTTCTATTGTTGTTTTGTTATGTTTAAAATCATGCCATCTGCAAACAGGTGATTTTTCTTCCCTCTTACTGATTTAAAAGAATTTTTATTTTTTCTTATTGCCTAATTTTTCTGGGTACATCTTCCAGTTATAGAAGCAGAAAGCTTTTCCCTTCTTTGCTTCTGGGTTTTCACCCGGTCTACGGATTCAATTGACATAAGACAGATCTTTTAAAACACAGTAAATTTCATTTATAGGATAGAATAAATTTCATTTATAGGATAGAATAAATTTCATTTCGCAAGTGCATGAGCTTCCTAATAATTTGACACCCAGAGAATAAACAAAGCAGGTGGCACTTGTGACTTTCAGACAACAAAACATTGAATTTGTAAAGAGTTGAAGCAAAGATGTGGCTTGGAGGTATTAAACTAGTCACCAAGGAACTAGGTTTGTGCAGCTTCTTGTCCCTAAGTTCCTTATTCTGGTGGTAAGAGTGTTTCTCTTCTCCTGGTACAGGGAAGGGAACTTTCTCAAAGGAGATTTATTTCCTGCTGTCACGGGACAAAGGAGGGTCCAAGTGTCCTTTGACTAACTATTTCTCAAGTGACTTTCACCCAAATAAGCAATGTGAGAAGATGACATAATTTGGGGTGGCATATTTATTGCTCACATTATCATGTTGAATACTTATGTTGGGGTGATCATCATTGCCTGGCTCCTGATGTGACAGGAAAGACTTTTGTATTTAACGGTTCAATACACTGTCAGCTGTGGGCTTTTCATAATGGCCATGATCATGTGGAGGTAATTTCCTTCTGTTCCTTTTTAACTGAGTTATTTTTAAATGATGAGCATGTTTTGAATTTTGTCTGTTTTTATGAATCAATTAATGATGGTCAAGTATCAATTATTCTCTGTTACGTAGGGCATCACACTTACTCATTTGTGTATGTTGAAGGATTTTTGCATCGCAGGGATGAATCACACTGGAATATCATGTATGACCATTTCAATGTGCAGTTGGATTCAATATGCTGGAATTATCATGGAATTTTGTATGTGTGTTAATATGAGATATTGGCCTGTAGTTTCCCTTCCTGTGGTGTCTTTCTTTGGCTTTGATGGGAGAGTAATGCTGCCTCATAAAATGCAAATGTTCTTTTTCATCAGTGTAAGAGCCATGTAATTCTAGGCTGGTTTTTTGGAGGGTGTAGGTTTTAGATTAAGGAAATCTTATTAATCATTGTTTTGTTCATTTTATATTTTTTTCATGAAACAATCTCGGTGAATTACATAATCCTAGAAAATGTGTAATTAGTTTTTCATGATCTAATTGTTGGCCTATAAATATCTTAGTTTTTCTTTTATTATTCTTTTCATGTCATTAGTTCAGTTATGTCTCCTCTTTCAGTTCTAATTGCATTTGTTCAAGTCTTACCTATTTCCCTAGGCTTCCTATGTTTTTAAAAATCCACTTATATTTTCTAAATACAGATTTTGCTTTTATTTTTTATAGTTTATTTTCAAATTGGTTTCCATATAACACCCAGTGTTTCTCCTCACAATGCCCCCCACCATGACCATCACCCCCTTCCTTCCCTACCCCTCCCCCTTCAGTCCATGGTTCATCTTCAGTATTCAATAGTCTCTCATGATTTGTGTCCCTCACTCTCCCCAGCTCTCTTTTCCCCTTCCTCTCCCTATGGTCCTCTGTTAGATTTCTCCTCATAGACCTATGAGTGCAAACATATATATCTATCCTTCTCTGCCTGAATTATTTCGCTTAGCATGACAACCTCGAGGTTCATCCACTTTGCTACAATTGGCCATATTTCATTCTTCCTCATTGCCTTATAGTACAAATTTTAATGTAGTTGGTTTGTTTTCTGTATTTGTGATAGTCTCTATTTTTCTCTGCTTTATTTTTTAATTAATTTTATATTTATCTTATGCCAATGAAAATACCAATAATTTTTTTAAGGAATCTGAAAAATATACTAATTCATATGGAGCCACACAACACATGGAAGTAATAAAACAATCATGAAGTGGAGAGAACCTGGAGACATTACACTTATTTCTTTCTAAATGTATTGCAGAGGTTCATTAGGGCCAGTTGGGACCCATGTTGGGGCCCAGTAGGCCAAAAAGCCTTCCGCAGAGCGACCGTTGATGGCAGTGCTTCCGGGACACAGGAAAAGTGACCATTGATGGCCAGGCCTCCGGGGTACAGGAGAATCTATGTAAGTGACCTTTGATGGCTTTGCCTCTGGGGCGCAGGAGAACAATTTGATGTTGTGGAACAAGTCGAAAGACTGTGAAACAACAGTTGGTCTCCTGGGCTACACATGTGGCTTCTGTTTAACCTGTCTATGATTTTTCTCATTGCTTTGCCAAAGCAAAAAAGGCATATACCTTTAAGTTTTGAATCAACTTGGGTCAGTGAGTGACACCAGCTTTCCTTTACATGATTTCTGTTCCCAGCTCATTGTCTGCTGTTGGGGGCAAACACAATCCTCTGTCTAAAATTAACTTTTGGGATAATAAGTGTCGTGCCCAAACATCACTGCTCAAGGGCCTTGAAGAAAAGAAGATTCTTTGAGAGACAGACTCCCTTATTCCTGTTTTTTTACTTCTGTTCTCATGGCTGTTCTCTCTTCTGTGATAAAAAATCACCCTTCCCAGAACATGTTTTTACTTTTTCAAGAACCATAAACTATGTAATCATTTAAAAAAATGTGTAATCCCCTATGGCATAAAAGACACTCACTTTCTTAGTAAAGTGTGGCTTTACCACCATTCATTTTGCCTGTCTTCTCTGTCTTCTTTCTTTCCTATAGATAGTTCGCCAACACCAACCACCTACTCAGGGATCGTTCAGCTGGGGGTATGTGGGCTGGTCCCCTGTCCTCCGGAGATACATCAGTGTGCTGCTGGCCTACAGTAAGACATATAGACAAGTGGAGCAGATTACGGAGCCCAGACGTAAACGTGAGCAGATGCAGACAGCAAATTCTCCACGAGATTTTGAACAATACACAGTGCGGAAAGGATAATGTCTCTTAAAAATGTTATTGACTAGGGGTGCCTATGTAGCTCAGTTGGTTAAGTATCTAACTTCCACTCAGGTCATGATCTCACGGCTTGTGGGTTCATGCCCCTCATCAGGCTCTATGCTGACAGCTCAGAGCCAGGATTCTGTATCTGTGTCTCTCTCTGTCTCCCCTGTTCATGATCTGTCTCTCTCCCTGAAAAATAAACATTAAAAATGTTGTTGATATATAAACGTAAAATAATGACATGTGGCCATAATCTTACATCAAAATATATGTTGACACAAAAACATCTCAAAATTGATTAAAAATTAAGCAGAACACCCGACTCTAAATGTCTTCGAAGAAAACACAAAGGATAAACGTCATGAGAGTCACTTGATAATGATTTATTTGATATAAAAGCAAAATCACAGAGAACAAAGGCAGACAAGGGGACTTCATCAAACTAGAAAAGATGCAAAGGAAATGTTAGCAGAACAATAAGGCAGTCTATGAAATGGCACACATCACATTAAACACTATTGAAAAGGAGTTAATATCCAACATACAGGAAAAACTGCTTAATATCAATAGCATTTGTTCAAGTCTTACCTAATTCCCTAGGCTACCTATGTTTTTAAAATTCCACTTCTATTTTCTAAATCAAATTTTAATGTAGTTTATTTGTTTTCTGTATTTGTGATAGTTTCTATTTTTTCTCTGCTTTATTTTTTATTAATTTTGTTAATTCTTTTAAAGAAGCAGCTCCTGGTTTCATCTGTTCTAATTGTTGTTGTTGTTCTTGTTGTTGTTACTGTTGTTGTTTGTTTCAATAAGATTGATTTCTGCTCTAGTCTTTAATTTTCTGTCCTTTGCTGGTTTTGGGTTTTATTTGCTGTTCTTATTCCAGCTCTTTAAGGTTTAAGGTTAGGTTCTATATCTGAAACCTTTTTGCCTTATTAAGGAAGGCCTGGATTGCTATATCCCTTTTAAAATAGTGTTTCTGCATTCCAGAAGTTTTGTGCTGTGGTGTTATAATTTTCATTGGCTTCCGTGTACTTTTTTACAAATTTATTTATTAAGAGATTTTATTTATTGTTTTATTTAAAGAGTTTATTACCAAGTTGGTTTTCATATAACACCCAATGCTCTTCCTTGTTAGTGGCCCCATTCACGACAATCACCCTCATCCCCCTCCTTCCTCAGCCCTCAGTTTGTACTCAGCATTCAAAAGCTTCTCATGATTTGCCTCCCTCTCTCTCCCCAACTCTTTTCTCCCCCTTCTCCCTTCTGATGGTCCCCTACTAGGTTTCTCATCCTAGACCTATGAGTGAAAACATATGGTATCCGTCTTTCTCTGCCTGACTTATTTCGCTTAGCATGACTTGCTCTAGATCCGTCCATTTTGTTTCAAATGGTCATATTTCATTCTTTCTCATTGTCATGTAGTATTCCATAGTGTATATCTACAACATCTTCTTTTATTTTTTCATATATTGTCATTTGTGTATGTATTTTAAATAGTTTATTGTCAAATTGGTTTTAATATAACACCCAGTGCTCTTCCCCACAAGTGCCCTAGTCCATTACCACCACCTCTTTTCCCCCTTAACCCTCGGTTCCTTTTCAGTATTCAATAGTCTCTCAGAATTTGTGTCCCTCTCTCTCCCCAACTCTCATTCCTCTTCCCCTCCCCTTGGTCCTCCATTAGGTTTCTGCTGTTCTCCTGTTAGACCTGTGAGTGCAAACATACGGTATCTGTCATTCTATGCCTGACTTATTTTGCTTAGCATGACACCCTCGAGGTCCATCCATTTTGCTACAAATGGCCACATTTCATTCTTGCTCATTGCCACGTAATACTCCATTGTATATATATACCACATCTTCTTGTTCCATTCCTCAGTTGATGGACATTTCGGCTCTACCCATAATTTGGCTATTGTTGACAGTGCTGCTATGAACATTGGGGTACATATGCCCCTATGCATCATCTGTTATATATCCCTTGAGTAAATCCCTAGCAGTGCTATTGCTGGTTCATAGGGGAGTTCTACTGATTGTTTTTTGAGGAGCCTCCACACTGTTTTCCAGAGTGGCTGCAATCAGTTTACATTCCCACCAACAGTTTAGGAGGGTGCCCGTCACTCCACACCCTGCCAGCATCTATATTCTCTTGATTTGTTCGTTTGAGCCACTCTGACTGGCATGAGGTGGTATCACATTGTGGTTTTGATTTGTGTTTCCTTGATGATGAGTGATGTTTAGCATCATTTCATGTGCCTGCTGGTCATCTGGATGTCCTCTTTGGGGAAGTGTCTGTTTATATCTTTTTCCATTTCTTCACTGGGTTATTTGTTTTTTGGGTGTGGAGGTTGGTGAGTTCCTTGCAGATTCTGAATACTAGCCCTTTATCTCATATGTCATTTGCAGCTATCTTTTCCCATTCTATCATTGGCCTATTAGTTTTCTTGATTGTTTCCTTTGCAGTGCAGAAGCTTCTTATCTTAATGAGGTCCCAATGGTTCATTTTTGCTTTCATTTCCCTTGCTTTTGGGGGTGTGTCGAGTCTGAATTTGCTGTGGTTGAGGTCGAGGAGTTTGTTTCCTACATTCTCCTCTAGGGTTTTGATGGTTTCCTGTCTCACATTCAGGTCCTTCAGCCATTTTAAGTTTATTTTTGTGTATGGTGTAAGAAAGTGGTCTAGTTTCATTCTTCTGCATGTTGCCATCCAGTTCTCTCAGAATGACCTGTGAAAGAGGCAGTCGTTTTTCCATCAGATACTCTTTCCTGCTTTGTCAAAAATTAAATGGCCGTATATTTGTGGGCCCAGTTCTGGGTTCTCTATTCTATTCCATTGGTCTGTGTCTGTTTTTGTGCCAACACCCTACTGTCTTGATGAGGACAGCTTTGTAGTAGAGGCTAAAATCTGGATTGTCAGCCTCCTCTTTTGGTTTTCTTCATCAATATTACTTTGGCTATTCAGGGTCTTTTGTGGTTTCATACGAATTTGAGGATAGTTTGTTCTAGCTTTGAAAAGAATTCTGGTGCAATTTTGATGGGGATTGCATTGAATGTGTAGATTGCTTTGCATAGTAATGACATTTTCACTATGTTTATTCTTCTGATCTATGAGCATGGAATGTTTTTCCATTTCATCGTGTCTTCCTCATAAGTTTTCTACAGTTTTCATCATATAGGTATTTTCCATCCTGGTTAGGTTACTCCTAGGTATTTTATGATTTTTCAAATGTGAATGGGATCAGTTTCTTGATTTCTCTTTCTGCTGCTTCATTATTGGTGTATATGAATGCAACCGATTTCTGTACATTGATTTTGTACCCTGTTACTTTACTGAATTCATTGATAAGTTCTAGTAGGTTTCTGGTGGACTCTGCTGGGTTTTCTAGGTAGACTATCATGTCATCTGTGAAAAGTGAAAGTTTGACTTCATTGCCAATTCTGATGCCTTTCATTTCCTTTTGTTGTTTGATGGCTGATGCTAGGACTTCCAGCACTGTGTTAAACAACATTGGTGAGAGTGGACACCCTTGTCGTGTTCCTGATCTCAGGGGGAAAGCTCTCAGTTTTTCCCCATTGAGGATGATATTAGCTGTGGGCATTTCATAAACTGCTTTTATAATGTTTAGGTAAGTTTCTTCTATTCCGACTTTATAAGGGTGTTTATTAAGAAAGGTGCTATATTTTGTCAAATGATTTTTCTGCATCTATCGACAGGATCCTATGGTTTTAATCTTTTCTTTTCTTAATGTGATGTATCACATTGATGCATTTGCGAATATTGAACAAGCCCTGTAACCCAGGAATGAATCCCACTTGATCATGATGGATAATTTTTATAAGATTTTGATCTCGATTTGCCAGTGTCTTGGTGAGTATTTTTGCATCTGTATTCATTAAGGATATTGGTCTGTAGTTCTATTTTTTTGCTGGTCTCTGGTTTGGGTATCAAGGTGATGCTGGCTTTGTAGAATGAGTCTGAAAGTTTTCCTTCTATTTCTATTTTTTGGAATGGTTTGAGAAGAATGGGTATTAGCTCTGCTGTAAATGTCAGGTAGAATTCCCCTTGAAGCCATCTGGCTCTAGGTTCTTATTCATTGGGAGATTGTTGATAATGGGTTCGATTTCTTCACTGGTATCGGTCTATTCATGTTTTCTATCTCTTCTCATTTGAATTTTGGCAGTGCATGTGCATTTAAAAATTTGTCCATTTCTTCTAGGATGTCCAGTTTGTTGGCATATAATTTTTCATAATAATCTCTAGTTATTGCTTGTATTTCTAAGGGGTTGGTTGTAATAGATCCTTTTTCATTTACGATTTTGTCTATGTGGGTGCTCTCTTTTCTTTCTGAGGAGCCTGGTTAGAGATTTATCAATTTTGTTGATTTTTTCAAAGAACCAACTCTGGGTTTCATTGATCTGCTCGACTGTCTTTTTGGATTTGATATTGTTTATTTCTGCCCTGATCTTTATTATTTCTTTTCTTCTGTTGGTTTTGGGTGCTCTTGCTGTTTCCCTTCTAGTTCCAGAAGGTACTCTGTTAGATTTTGAATTTGCACTTTTTCTAGTTTGTTGAAATAGGCCTGGATTGCAGTATACTTTCTTCCTAGGATTGCCTTTGCTGTGTCCCAGAGATTTTGGATTGTTATATTTTCATTTTCATTCGTTTCTGTATATTTTTTTAATTTCTTCTCTAATTGTCTGATTAGTCCAATCAATCTCTAGTAGGGTGGCTATTAACCTCCACATTTTTGGAGGGTTTCCAGATTTTTTTCCTGTGGTTAATATCAAGTTTCATTGCATTGTGATCTGAAAGTCTGGATGGTATGATCTCTATTTGTTTATACTTATGGAGAGCTGCTTTATGTTTCAGTATGTGATCTATCTTGGAAAATGTGCCATGTGCACTCGAAAAGAAGGTGAAATTCCTAATTTCAGGTTGCAGAGTTCTAAATATATCTATCAATTCCATCTGTTCAAATGTGTCGTTCAGGTCCATTGTTTCTTTAGTGCTTTTCTGTCTGGTTGATCTGTCAATTCCTATTAGTGGAGTATTAAAGTCTCCTGCAATTAGCACATTCTTGTCAATAAGATTGTTTCTGTCTGTGATTAATTGCTTTATGTATTTTGGCACTCCCGATTTTGGTCCATAGATATTTATGATTGTTAGCTCTACCTGATGGAGAGGCCCTGTGATTATTATGTAATGTCCTTCTTCATCTCTTGTTAATGCCTTTACTTTAAAGTCCAGTTTGTCTGATATAAGTATCACCACTCTGGCTTTCTTTTGGCTTTCAGTCGCATGATAGATATTTCTCCATCCCTTTACTTTCAACCTGAAAGTATCTTCAGGTCGAAAATGATTCTCTTGTAGACAGCAAATCGATGGATTTTGGTTTTTAATCCATTCTGGTACCCTGTGTTGTTAGGTTGGAGCATTCAGAGCATTTATATTCAGTGTTATTATTGAAAAATGTAGGTTTAGTTTCATTGTGTTCTCCGTAGAATTCATGTTTATAGAGAAGTCTCTGGAAGCTTGTATTCTTTGCAACATTTCCCTCATAGAGTCCCTTTAGGATTTCATGTAGGGCTGGATTGGTGGTCAAGAATTCTCTCTTTTTTTTTTATTTGGGAACACCTTTATCTTTCCTTCTATTTTGAATGACAGGCTTGCTGGATTAAGGATTCTTGGCTGCATAGTTTTTCTGTTCTTCACACTGAACATTTTTTGCCATTCCCTCCTGGCCTGCCAAGTTTCAGTAGGTAGGTCTGTAACCACTCTGATAGGTTTCCCTTTGTACATGAGGGACTTATTATCCTTAGTTGCTTTCAGAATTCTCTCTTTATCTTTATACTTTGCCAGTTTCACTGTGATATGTCATGCCGAAGGTCAATTCAAATTACGTCTTAAGGGGATTCCTTGTGCCTCTTGAAACTGATTGTCTATTTCTTTCCCCAGATTTGGGAAATTCTCAGTTATAATGATCTAGTATCCCTTCAGGAGCTTTCTCTCTTTCCTCCTCTTCAGGAATTACTATGATACCGATGTTGTTCTGTTTGTATCACTCATGTGTCGAATTCTCCTTTTGTGCTCTTGAATCAAATCATCTCTTTTTTTCAGCTTCTTCTTTTGCTATAACTGTATATTCTAATTCACCTATTCTTCTCTCTTCCTCTTCAATCCTTGAGGTGGCTGCCTCAATTTTATTATTCACCTCATTTATACCCTTTTTTGACTCATCACAACTATTTTTGAAGTTCCTAGTCATGGTCTCTGTTGCTTCTCTGATGCTTTTTTCAACCCCAGTGATTAATTTCATGGCAAGTTTTTTAAATTCGAGATCAGGTATGTTGTTTAGGTCTGTTTTGAGCAGTTCTGTGGCTGTGACTTCTTCCTGGAGATTCTTCAGGGGAGAGTTCCTCGTTTTGTCATTTTGGCTAGTTATCTATTTTGAAAGTTTTAAAAAGCTCATTGTGCACTGTGAACCTGTTAGTATTTCTCTGTTAAAGGAGGCTTATTGACTTTCGTTTCCGGAAATATTTTTTAATGGTGTCTCTCGTTTTTGTTGTTGTTGTTGTTGTATTTTTCATTATATTATTTCCATACTCAGCGATATTTGGGACTCGTCCTCATGCACACTATGGCTTGTTTTTTGAGGTAGCCTTGAGAAGGAAAACAGAGAAACACAGAGGGAACAGAAACACACACATGCCAGAAAAATCAAACCAACAAACTAATTAAAAGGGGGAAAGGAAGAAATAAAAGGGAGAGTAAAGAGAAGAAAGAAGAGAAGAAAAAAATAAAGGGGGACAGAGACAACAAAGGACAATGGACAGTCTAAAAGTGTATAACCAGTCAAAGGGAGGGATAAGGATGAGATAAGGGACAATATATCTTGATGGCAAGAGGAAGGACAAAAAGAAGAGGGAGACAGAAAAAAGGAAAATAAGGAGTAAAAATTTAAAAAAAAATTAAAACATAAAAAAGGTAAACATAATAAAAAAATAAGTAGAAAAAAATGCAGCAGTTCCCCCTCATGGATAAGTGTGCATTGGTGTTCTTAGGTCTCGGGGTCTGCTCTCGGAGTCCCCACCGTGGTGCTTGCAGAGGATGAATGGCGGCACCCCAAGCTCCACTGGAACTAAGCACTGCAGGCCACTCTAATGAGTCTGATCTCCTTGTACCTCAGCTGGGCCAAGCTGTATTGTCCAGGCCCGCCTCATTTCAAAAGTCTAGTCCATGCACTTTTATGCTACCACAGATGAGTTGTAATTGCTTTGGCAGCTAGCTCTTAGCCGAAGTGTCCAGGAGGGGGCAGTTTCTCATGACACCAGCAGGGATTTGCACTGCCACTGCCAGAGGTGAGGTGTACTTCAGGAGGCCAAGTGCATGCCCCCACAGAAGCCTATGCCAACACCCAGCTCCCAGCTGGGATAGTGATCCTATAGGGGTTGGGAGCAGTTTCTCTTGGTGCAGGCCAGGATTCACGCTGCTGCTGCGTGAGGCGCCGGGCACTGCCAGAAATGAGGTGGGCACTCCTGAAGCCGCAGCCAAATCGCGCGCCCCCCGCCGCCACCGCAGCCAACTCCCTGAGGGGATTGCATAGGGGTGGGGGCTATTTTTTCCCTGTTGGTACCCGGGATTTGGGATTCACGGGGCCAATGCTGGAGGCGAGATGCGCTGTGGAAATGAGTGTGTGCTCCCACTCCAGCAGCCAGGGCTGACGTTCGTGTGCCTTGGGGCCACCAACTCCCTGCCAGGATCTCCAGGGGTGGAGGTTGTTTTTACCGTTGTGCCACCCAGGTTCGGGATTTGGGATGTCCTGTGGTTATATATGGAGTGAGAGTTTTACTCTCCGAGCGGGGTTAAATGTTCTTTCTCTTCTGTAGAGACAGTACTATGGCGTGTTCAGTTTTCTTTCCCTTCCCTTTTCTCTCAGGCGCTCATCGCTCTTGCCCTGTGTTGGGTTGGGATTCCTGCCTCCCCTGCCCATCTCGGGCGCCCATTTTCCAATCTCTCCAGTTCACACTCACCCACTCTTTGAGGTTGTCTTCTTTATGGAGTCTGTATTTTCTCCTTCCATGCTTGCAGATGAGAGTAATGTCCTTCTCAGTTTGATAGATGGGGCAGATGAAGTTTACAGAGCTCTCTTCCTCTCCAGCATCTTGACTCCTCCCTGTACCACATCTTCTTGATCCATTCACCAGTTGATGGACATTTAGGCTCTTTCCTTGATTTGGGTATTGTTGAAAGTGCTGCTCTGAACATTGGGGTACATGCACCCCCATGCATCAGCACTTCTGTATCCCTTGGGTTGATCCCCAGCAGTGCTATTGCTGGGTCACAGGGGAGTTCTTTTGTTAGATATTTTAGGAAGCTCCACACTGTTTTCCAGAGTGGCTGCACCAGTTTACATTCCCACCAACAGTGTAGGAGGGTGCCCATTTCTCCACATCCTCGCCAGCATCTATAATCTCTTGATTTGTTCATTTTAGCAACTCTGACTGGAATGAGATGGTATCTCAGTGTAGTTTTGATTTGTGTTTCCCTGATGCTGAGTGATGCGGAGCATCATTTCATATGCCTGTTGGCCATCTGGATGTCCTCTTTAGAGAAGTGTCTGTTCAGGTCTTTTGCCCATTTCCTCACTGGATTATTTGTTTTTTGGGTATGGAGTTTAGTGAGTTCCTTGTAGATTTTGTATACTACCCTTTATCTGATATGTCATTTGCCACTATATTTTCCCATTCTGTCAGTCACCTGTAAGATTTGTTGATTGTTTCCTTTGCATTGAGGAATTTTTAGCTAGATGAGGTCCCAACAGTTAATTTTTGTTCTTGATTCCCTTGCCTTTGGGGTTGTTTTGAGGAGGAAATTGCTGCGACTGAGATCAAGGAGGTTATTTCCTGGTTTCTTCTCTAGATTTTTGATGATTTTATGTCTCACATTCAGGACCTTTATCCATTTTGAGTTTATTTTTCTGAATGTTGTAAAAACATGGTCCAATTTCATTCTTCTACATGTTGCTGTACAGCTCTCCCAACACCACCTGTTGAAGAGGCTGTCTTTTTTCCATTGGATACTCTTTTCTGTTTTGTCCGAGGTTAATTGGCCATACACTTGTGGGTCCCATTCTGGGTTCTCTATTCTATTCCATTGGTCCATGTGTCTGTTTTTGTGTCAATACCCTACTGTCTTGATGATGGAATTGATTTTTAATCAAGATATGAGAAATTCTCTGGTTGTCACATCGTTGAGACAATTTCCAATCTATCAGCTGATTGGTGGTACTAAGGTGTTTTCAGAAGCATATTGGTTAAATTTTCAATTAGAGAACCTGCGTCCTATAGATGAATTGGGTATGACCTTTAGTCATTACTTGTGAGGACTCCTCACAGAGCGAGTTCCTTTCCTGTTCATTGTAACCACAATCAGCAAGGTCCTGAGGAAACTGTGAGGTGGGGCATGGCCAGAAGCCCTTCCTCAGGGGCCTATTGACCAGAGATAGATGAATTTTATCCAACATCTACCCTCCATGGCATGGAGGTATGTTTTATTTGTTTTACATATATCTTCTGCATGTCGTGAAGTAATTTCTTGAGGAGAGCCTCAGTCCTTCATCTTGAAAATCTTCTCGAGTTTGTTTTCATCCTGAATTGTACAAATTTTCTTTTTTTATAATAGTTTATTGTCAAATTGGTTTCCATATAGCACCCAGTGCTTCTCCCCACAAGTGACCCCACCATGACCATCACCCCCTCCCTTCCTTATCCTCCCCCTTCAGTCCATGGTTCGTTTTCAGTATTCAGTAGTCTCCCTTGATCTGTGTCCCTCACCCTCCCCCGCTCTCTTTTCCACTTCCTCTCCCCATGGTCCCCTGCCAGGCCTGTCCTGTTAAACCTATGAATGCAAACATATGGTATGTATCCTTCTCTGCCTGATTTATTTCGCTTAGCATGACACCTGCGAAGTCCATCCACTTTGATACAAATGGCCATATTTCATTCTTCCTCATTGCCTTTTAGTACTCCATTGTATATATATACCACATCTTCTTGATCCATTCATCAGTAGATGGACACTTAGGCTCTTTCCATGATATGACTATTGTAGAAAGTGCCACTACGAACATTGGGGGTACATGTGTTCCTATGCATCAGCACTTCTGTATCTCTATCCAGTGACTGAGGTGCACACCTCACACGGGTCATTGTAACAACTTTGTAGGGCATTGCTTGAACTGAAATTCCACACAGTTATCACATCTGCAGTCTTCTAGAAAGGCAGAGAAAGCAACACCATGTATGTAAAGTTACACAAAGTCTCAGAAACGCATGGACTCTGTGTGTTGTTCAGAGACACTCCAGTGGCTCTTACAGCCTTCTGGTTCATAGGCTCATAGTCAGCACTTATCTCCATATAATGTGGTACCTGCAAGGACCGTGCATGTAGAAATATTTTCTCCAATACTAGCCTCTACCCTACGGCATTCAGACATGGAAACATTTTGAAAAGATTTCATGAATCATGTCCTCTCCTTTCACCTAAGGTTAAGGCTGTTTTTCTACTTTAACTTTAACACAGTTTTCTTTGATTTCCTACTAGTAATTTCAATGATTTGGGAGAATTGACGCAGTAAAAAGACTGCCAGTGAGCCTCACTGAAGGAGCTTATCAGGTACTTGTCACCACAAATGTGCCAGGGAAACACCAGAGACTCAATATTTGGGTTTATGTCTCACAAACGTCTTAGTCATTTCTGTCTGCTGTAACTACATTCACAGACTGAATGTATTTAAAACATAGACACTCATTTCTCAGAGTTCAGGAGCCTGGGAAGTTTGAGGTAAAGGGACAAGCAAATTTGGTGTCTGGAGAGAGCCCATGTCATAGGTCATCCTTTCCCTGTCACCTCACATGGGGCCAAGTGGCAGGGAAGTTTCATAGTCCTTGTGTTTAAGAGCACTGATCTAGTCATGAGGTGTCTCTTCCTGACCAAAGTGCTTCCCAAAGGACCTGTCTCCTGAGACCATCCCATTCACCTGACGTTTCCACGTCAGCATGATTGAGGACACACATTGTACTGATAACAGCAACAGAGGTTCACTTAGTTATTCTGTGCACTTGGAAGGCTACTCTGATTGAATCTCTGAACCAGAGAATTCTGATGGATTGAAAAGAAGCTTCTGGTCTTTGCATGTACACAGTGAACACACGAACTTTAGAGCACTCTGGTGTCCTTGGGGAGTAGAAAGCTTCTAGGCTAGACTCTGGGTATGAACTCAGTGCACTTCTATTAACATTTCATTATTGTGCATGTTTACATGGAT
Source organism: Mungos mungo (assembly GCA_004023785.1). Lineage (NCBI taxonomy): Eukaryota > Metazoa > Chordata > Mammalia > Carnivora > Herpestidae > Mungos > Mungos mungo. The sequence continues at coordinate 25,570 of PISW01008356.1, forward strand.
CCTGATTCTCATTTCCAAGTATTCAGACTGATTTCTACTTACAATGACCATTTCTCTTTTCTTCTCCCAGTTTTCATTCGTGTTTAGTAGGTTAGTCATCACACTCAGATCTTGGATTTTTGCCTTATGTCCCTGAACCTCCTTCTTCCCTCTTCTACTCCTTCCGTACACAGAGGAAATCCAGCTGGAAACCATGGATTCTCCCTCCTTTGATTTATGTGGGAGACTGACTCCACACAAGCGGCTTCCTGGAGCAGGACTCCCACCCAAGTGACCCACAGTCACACCCTCAGCAAGTGTCACTCCCTGGCCCCATCCAATCATTTATGACTTGGAAAGGAACCTACCCTGTTCTCAGCAGACACAATTATGAAGGTGAGGAAGGTTTTATAATCCCTTCTGTGTGTGTGTGTGTGTGTGTGTGTGTGTGTGTGTGTGTGTGTGTGATCTCCAGACTCCACATCAAGACCACATCCTGGTACTGTTCGTGGTGCTTTCCTGGGCTGTCAACTACACTTGATGCTGTGAAAACGGTTCAGACAATGACCCCCACCAGGTGTCTGGTTTGTTTTGCTTGGATTTTTGATGCCTCTGTAGCCTCGTGTCCAGATTGCCCTTCATGCTGCTTCTAGCAAGGCTGCGTATTGCTGGGTGGTCCTGGTGTGCAGTGAGTGCATCTGGAACTCCTGTAATGCTTCATGTGACGTGCAATAGGATATGTCTAGTTCATTTGCATTTAGGGGCATGGAAGAGCAATGTAAACAACGGTTTCTTTGTGTGTCTGTTATTATAGTTTTCTTACTACTAGTTTCTAGGACAGAGACTGAATACGTGACCCAGAATCATCTGTCCAGAGAAGCTCCCTGGGTGATGCTGTATGGAGAGGAAGCCCCAGATCCTCACAAGAAACCTGCCTGTAACCTCCATCTGCACCTGCTCTTGGGAATATAAACCAGTATTGTGCAGAGTGTGCACGCCCTGGTGGTACTGATCCCTTTCTACAGGGAGGTTTGTGTCTGGGCTTACTCCGAAGTCCCCTCACTGTGTCTCTCATACAGAAATACATGGCTGTGTCCTCGGGGGTCAGACTGTTCATCTGCAGATACACTGTGTTCTTGGCATTGTCTCTGGAGACGGTGAATCGTCCCTTCACCGAGTCTGCGTAGCTTGTGCTTCCACCACTATAAATACCTGAAACCCACTCCAGTCCCTTCTGGCGGACCCAGCTCATGTGGAAGCTTCCGATGCTGAGTTCTGAGGCCACACAGGTGAGTCTCAGGGAGCCTCCAGGCTTTGCCAGGCTTCCTCCAGACTCCACCAGCTGTACCTCACACTGGACACCTGCAGACACATGACATCCTGATCAGGAAACTGTCATGAATCCACTGCTTCTCTCACTCATATCCACTCACATACTCAGTATCTCGCATTCAACATGAATTACCTTTTAAAACAGCAACAAGGAAAACCCAGCCAAGCACAAACTCCATGGTGAGATGTTTGTGTTCTATCCTGATCACAGAATGGAAAACCTGGGACTCTGGGGCTGTGGCTCCTCTTCCAGCTGCAGGGTCCTGGCTGGGCTGGTTTAATCAGCATAGATAGGCCTTATTTGCATACCCTTTGACTATATATCTAACTCTAAACTTAGATTTGATTCTTTAAAAGCAAAAGACAGGGTTAGAAATGTACTTCTAGATCACTTTGTGTAGATGACACTGTGACAATATGAAGAATTTAAATCTCTGAATACAGTTATCTTTGCATCTGTTTGTCCATTTTTACATGTCTTTTTCAAGCAGGTCATTTTTGGTATATAATATTATACATTTTAGTGAAATTTATTCCTAAATACTTTGTTTTCTGCCATTTCATTTTTTTGCCATTTTATTTTGCTTATTTTTTTTGACAGAGAGATGGAGAGAGAGAGAGTCAGAGAGAGAAAGTTAGACAGAGAATGACAAGCAGTGCAGAGCCTGATGCAGGTATAAAACTCAGGAACCCTGAGATCACGACTTGAGCCAAAATCAAGATGAGGCACTCAACCGCCTGATCCACCCAGGTGCTCCATTTTTGCCATTTCACATTGTATTCTTTTATTATTTCTTTTTCCTATACTGTGTTTTTGGTGTGTATAACTGCACTTTTTTGGATGTTGATTTTGTATCCTGAACTTTCCCTGAATTTGTTAATTTTTCAAATACTTTTTTTGTGTGGAATTTCTACGGTTTTACTATATATAAGATCATGTAATTTTCGAACAAATAATTTTCTTCCTTCTTACTGATTTCCATGTCTTTCTTTTGTTTGTTTTATTGCTTGGTTTTTCTGGATACGCCTTCCAATTGTAGGAGCAACCTTTCCCTTCTTTGATTTTCTCTTCTTTGCTTCGGTGTTCTTTGTCTGGTCTAATAATTCAGTTGACATAAGACAGATCCAGAGTAGAAAATAAAATTCATTATGCTTGTGCATGAGCTTCCTAATATTATGATACCCAGAGAATGAACAAAGTAGACAGCATTTGTGCCTTTTGGACTACATAGCATCATATTTGTGAAGAGTTGACAAGACATAGGTTTGGATTTGGGCCAGTCAATTAGTGAGGAAGTAACAAGGTGTTTGTCCAGCCTTCTCAGTGCTAAGTTCCCTTTCCTGGTGCATTGAAAGGAATTTTCCCAGGGGATATTTATTACCTGCTGTCAGGGAGACAAAGAATGGTCAGAGAGTCCTCGCATGGCTTTTTCTCAAGTGACATTCTTCCAAATAGGTGATGTGACAAAATGACATAATTTGGGGTGGCATATTTTATTATCCTTCATGTTACTATGTGAAATACCTATGTTGGGAATGAGCATCCTTGCCTGGTTCCTGATGTGGCAGGAAAGACTTCAGGTTTTCACAGTTGACTATGCTGTCAGGTGTGGGATTTTCATATATGGCCACAATTTTGTGAACGTGATTTCTTTTTTCTGCTTAAGTTTTCAGATTTTTTAATAATGACAATTTGTTGAATTTTGTCTAATATTTTTATGCATCAATAAATAATGATGTATAATCAATTCTTGTCTCAGTTAATGCTGCAGAGGATCACATTTACAGATTTGTGTATGGTTAACAATCCTTGCATCCCAGGTATAAATCACACTGGATGGTCACATATGATCCTTTCAATGTGCTGGTGCATTCACTATGCTAGGAGTTCTGCATGTATGCCCATCTTAGACACTGGGCCATAGTTTCTCTTTTTCTGGTATCTCTGTCTGGATTTCACTTGACAATAAGGGTGGTCTCATAGATGAATTGAGGCATGTTCTTTTCTTATCAGCCTTTAGTAAGAGTCTGAGGAGTATTGGCTTTAAATCTTTTTTAAATATTTGGTACAAATCATAAAGCCCTCTGGTACTAGGCTGACTTTTGTTTTTGAGGGGGAAAGTTTTAGATTATGGATTCAATCTTCTTATTTGTTTTTAATTTGATAGTTTTCTATTTTTTATGAACAGTCTTGGTGAATTGAATACTTATAAAAATGTCAAAATTACTGCTAGTTATCCATTTGTGGGTCTATAATTATCTAAGAACTTTCTCTTTTGTCTGTTTTCATTTATTTCATGTTCGTTATGTCTCCTCATTAATTTCTGAATGTGTTTATTTGAGTTTTACCTGTATTCCTAGTCAATAGATGCTTGTTAATTTATCTTTCCAAATACCAATTTTAATCTCACTATTTTTTATGTTATTATACTCTTTATTCCTTTTATCTGTTCTAATAATTTCTAATCTTAATTGAGTTAATAAAATACCAATGAAATTTTCTGAGAAATAGAACAAGTCCTTGTTTATGTGCTATGACAAAATACATGGAAGTGAGAAAATGACATTGAGAAAGAAGAGCAAACCTGGGAACATCTCACTTCCTACTTTCTAAGTATATTGCAGAAGTACATTAACTACAACAGTGTGCTGCTGGCATAGAGTGAGACACAGAGACGAGGAACAGATTACAGAGCCCAGGATGAAATGTGTCCAGATGCAGTCAGCAAATGCTCCATGAGACTTAATAGAATAAACAGCTGGGGGAAGGATGGCCTCTTTCACAAGTGATGTTGAATTTTGGTGACAAAATAAATGACATTTAGCCCTTATCCTATACCATGAAGATAGGTAGACCATTATTCAGGCTCTTCCCTTGATCCAGTAGCTACTGAAGGTGAATTCAGATGGTGCACAGGAGAGGCTCAGGGACCTCCAGACTCCACCAGCTGCACCTCACACTGGGACATCTTCAGGCACAAGACATTCTGGTCAGGAAACTGTCACACACCCACTGTTTGTCTCACTCATGTCCACTCACATACTCAGTGTCTGTTGTTCTCCATAAACTACCACTTAAAAGAAATAAGGAGACCAAAAGAGACTCCAAACTCCATGGATAGATGTCTGTGTTGTGTCCTGCTCACTGATTGGGAACACGCGGGAATTCTGGGGATGAGGCTCCTCTCCCAACTGCAAGTTCAGGGATGGGAGGGTTCCATCAGCAGAGAGATGTCCTCTGACTATATAGTAAGTTTTTCAGGTAGAATCTTCAAGAATCCAGAGACCCTGAGCAGGTGTGAGGGATCTGGAAGTGTTAATGCCACAATATTTTTCAAGAAATTGTGTTTTTATCTGTGATTTTTGTGATTATTCAGTACCCATGATAAACCATATTTTCACCTATGCACACAATATGTGACCAGAGACCCTGAGCAGGTGTGAGGGATCTGGAAGTGTTAATGCCACAATATGTTTTAAGAAATTGTGTTTTTATCTGCGATTTTTATGATTATTCAGTACCCATGATAAACCATATTTTCACATATGCACACAATAGGTGAGGTAGAAATAAATTTACCACCATTTTACAGGTGAACAGATATACACAGCAGTTGAGAGGGAGTGTTTGGGTGTCCAAGAGCACATATGAGGTGAGGGTGAGCTCATCATCTGTCCCCACCACAGGACGCACCTGGTCCCCTAACCATATCCTGGACACGGTTGGACATGTCCAGTGAGGTTTTTAGGTTCCTGACCTTCTAGAAGTCCCAGTAGAGTGAAGTGTGGAGATGAGATCTTTTCTATCACTGGGAATTGGAGATACTGAGAAACCTTGACAGAGACTCCCAGAGCTGATGTAGATGCTGGCGTTTTTCAACAACCACAGGTGTCATTTACACATGATCTCTGGTTGACATCGATGGATATCCTCAATAAAATTAAAATGGTTGAATTTTGTAATGTCTTTTTAAAATTTACATCCAAATTAGTTAGCATGTAATGCAATAATGATTTCAGAAGTAGATCCCTTAATGCCTCTTATCCATTTAGCCCATCCCCCTTCCCACAACTCTTTCAGTACCCTTTTTTTTCCTCTCCATATTTAAAAGTCTCTTATGTTTTGTCCTCTTCCTTCTTTTTATGTATTTTTTGCTTCCCTTCCCTAATATTCAATATTTTGTATCCTAAAGTTCTTATATGGGTGAAGTCATATAATATTTGTCTTTCATTGACTGACTAATTTCACTTAGCATAATATCCTCTAGTTCCATCCACGTAGTTGAAAATGGCAAGATTTCATTCTTTTTGATTGCCAAGTATACTTCATTGTATATTTATGCCACATCTTTTTTTTTTTTAATCCATTCTCCCATCAATGGACCTTTGGGCTTTTTCCATTCTTTGGTATTGTTGATAGCTGCTATAAACATTGAGGTGCATGTGTCCCTTCAAAACACCATATCTGTATCCCTTGGACAAATACCTAGCAGTACAATTGCTGGGTTGTAAGGTAGTTCTTTTTTTAATTTTTTGAGGAACCTCCATACTGTTTTTCAGAGTGGCTGCACCAGTATGCATACCCACCAGCGGTGCAAAAAGAGATTCTCTTCCTCTGCATCCTCGCCAACCTCTGTTGTTTCCTTAGTTGTTAATGTTAGCCATTCTGACAGGTGTGAGGGTGTATCTCTTTGTGGTTGTGATTTGTGTTTCCCTGATGATGAGTGATCTTGAGCTTTTATTCATGTGTTGGCTAGCCATCTGGATGTCTTCTTTGGAGAAGTTTCTGTTCATGCCGTTGCCTCTTTTTTCACTGAATTATTTGTTTTTTGAGGGTCGAGATTGATTTTTTTATAGATTTTGGATACTAACCGTTTACCTGATATGTCCTTTGCAAATATCTTCTCCCATTCTGTTAGTTGCCTTTTAGTTTTGTTGATTGTTTTCTTTGCTGTACAGGTTTTTATTTTAATGAGGTCCCAACAGGTTATTTTTGCTTTTGTTTCCCTTGCTTCTAGAGACGTGTTGAGTAAGAAGTTGTTGCTACAAAAAACCCAAGCAGGTCTTTGCCTGCTTTCTCCTTGAGGATTTTGATGATTCTTTCCTGTCTTACATTTAGGTTTTTCATCAAAAAATGGTTGGATTTTTCCATGATTTGGCTATTGTAGAAAGTGCTGCTATGAACATTGGGGTACATGTGCTCCTATGCATCAGCACTCCTGTATCCCCTGGGCAAATCCCTAGCAGTGCTATTGTTGGGTCATAGGGGAGTTCTGTTGGTAGTTTTTTGAGGAGCCTCCACCCTGTTTTACAGAGCGGCTGCACCAGCCTAAATGCCCATCCACTGATGAATGGATCAAGAAGATGTGGTATATATATACAATGGAGTACTATATGGCAATGAGGAAGAATGAAATATGGCCATTTGTAGAAAAGTGGATGGACCTTAGGGTGTCATGCTAAGTGAAATAAGTCAGGCAGGGAAGGATAGATACCATATGTTTGCATTCTTAGGTCTAAAAGGAGAGACCTGGCAGGGGACCATGGGGAGAGGAAAAGGGAAAGAGACGGGGGGAGAGTGATGGACACAGATCAAGGGAGACTACTGACTACTGAAAATGAATGATGGCCTGAAGGGGGAGGGGGAGGGTGGGAGGGTGATGGTCATGGTGGGGGGCACTTGTGGGGAGAAACACTGGGTGTTCTAGGGCAACCAATGTGACAATAAACTATTAAAAAAACAAAAACAAACAAAAAATGGTTGAATTTTTAATAAAATATATTGAAGGCAGAACTGATGAGATCAGTAAGGATGATGTTTTTAAAAAACTATTTCCTCATCTACGGAATGGAGATTACTGTTCTCCTCAACTTACACTTATTGCCACAGTGATCCAAGATATATTGATCCCCATGCCTGATACTTGGCAAGTTTGGGTTACTATTATGATGGTTTATTCCAAGCAGAAAGGACACCAATGTGTTTTCACAGCTTTTACACTCTTTCCTGTGTTCATGTCTGAAGATGATTACGGAGCATGGATCTGAAAACCCTTGAGAGGAGACCAGCCCTCAAGCACACCCTTTTCCTGCCTCATGAGCTCATTAGTCCCGAGTTTCCTCTGGTGGTTGTGAGCACCCCCTGGTGGTTACCATTCACCCATTGTTTCACAGGTCCCTGAGATAGATATAAAAGGATTCCTTTTCTTCCCCACCAATTTATCCAGCATGCTGAGGGTGAGACTTGCAGCATCAGCACTGCAGACCTACTGCTCAGAAGACGTCCCCTCCTACTTATTTACCTTTTTTTTCTTTTTGCCCCTCTGCTCCTTGCCTGTAAATTTCCAGATATATTTTCCGTAACCATTGGTGAGCAGGAATCCGGAATGAAGCCTTTTTTTTTTTTATCAGTGTGCAAGTGTCACAGGAACTTTTTATTTAGTAACTGAGAGAACAAAATGAAAAAATTTGGGCTCACAAATTATTTCAAAACTTAAAAATGTGCCTAGCTTCAAACGTACCAACTTCATGGAAACAGAGGGGATGGTCACAGACAGAACAAGAAGCTCCTAAGCTGAAGACTGAAAAGGAGATAATTCTAAGGCTCTGATCTTAAAGGAGTTTTCTCAGATGGGCATTAAAATTGTTTAGAGCAGGTGATGCATTTTTAAATTACATCTAATTTTTCTGATGGTCTCCAAAAGTGTCAGTACCTGTGAGCTTACCCTTCCCCTACAGGTGTATTTAGAACATGAATTGTTTTCTAGAAACACAGGTCAACTGATAGAGTCGATTTTTCCCCAGGAGAATTATATCAACAGTCTCACAATACCTGATTAATATGGTTAGATTTGGGCTTTAGATTTAGAAGTGATAATATTTAGTTACATTTTGGACTTGAGTTAGTGCTTTAATGGGTTGATATTTTGGGGGATGTTGTGGTGTCAAATGTGAATGCCATGTGGGATGAAGATGAACATTGCCAGGCATATGTGTGGATTGTTGTCATGAGTCATTCTTCAACCCCTAAGTGCTACATTACATGGTAAAAAGAAATTTTCCATGATTGGTTATTTTAGAGACTTTGAGATCAGAATATTTTACTGTATTATTTTCATTACTCTGAAGATGGTCACAAGTGATCTTACCAATGATAGACAGAGAGTGATTAGACCACAGGAGAAGGAGATAACAGTGTGGGCCCTGATGTGAGAGGCTCTCCCTCTGGATGAGAAGGTGGAGGAAGTCGCCATAAGCTGGGGCAAGTGATGCCCATGAGGATATGGAAAGACAAAGAACAGAGCTTCCTGCTCCAGTCCCCTTGGGAAGTAATGGAAAATGACACAGATTAGGTAAAGTGTAAAGCACAAAGTTACATTTCTCACAGATATCAGACTGGAAGTCCAAGGTGAGGTTGGCAACATGATTACCCTTTGGCGGGGACTCTTCCTGGGTCACAGATGGTGACTTCTCACTGGGTCCTCAGAAGGTAGAAGGGAAATGAGATCTCTGGGGCTTATTCTAGGAAGAGCCTAATCCCATTCAGGGGAGATCTACTCTCCTGACCCAATCACCTCCCATAGACAGACTTACTACCACCATCATCTGTCATGGGTAGGAATTGAACATATGGACTTTGGGAGCATAAATATTCAGATGAAAGTACTTTCTGGAGTCTTTGAGGATGGGTGGTTCTGCCAACACTTCCATTTCAGTCCAGTGAAATGGATTCCATGTAGACCTCCAGACGGTAGGTGAATAATCGTGGGAGATTTGAGTCCTGTGTGTGGCAACTGGACACAGTGGTCATAGGAAACAACACAGGCTGGGATGTGAGTGTCACGTTACCACAGGTCTCCCCACCCTGCCCCTGTTGTGTGATGACCACCAGTACTGCCCCAGGGCAGGGAAACTCACAGACTGTGGTGTGTGAGGAGTAGCTTCTGCAGGAAATCAGCACTGAAGGGCGAGGTGGTTGCAACTGTGCTGTGCTGACATAGACTGAGCTTGAGCCCGGCACACTTATCAGTCCATGACTTGTGACCCCGAGTTAATGGCTGTCCTACCTGAATATCATGGGTGTGATGCTGAAACCAAGACTGGAAAATAACAATTCATCCATGACTTTAATTTCCTCTCCTATCCCCGAAGCACACTGTCACATTTCCAAATAGGGGAGAAAGTTCAGAACATGTTAGGGATAGATTCACAGTTGAAGACTCTGTGGTCCATTACCTACCAACTCTTCACAGATGGTCCCTCAGTTGACATCCCTCCTTACATGAACACAGAGGTGGAAAATATCCCCTCTGTAAAATATGACAAACAGGTTTCCCTGATGCAAATTCTTTACCCTGTGTCTTTCTTTTTGTTTATCTGGACTCTTCAAATCTTTCTATAGTAACTGGTGAGCCCATGAGAGCATTATTCTTTGTCCCAGACTCCTGACTCTTTCATTGAGGGAGAAGTAAAATCATTGTTCCCTGCCCTATTCAGCCCAGCATCACTGTCTCTTCCTCAGGGTTTCTGACTCTCTCAGGATGCTTGTTCTCACTATGTCCCTCACAGGGTCATGTCCTCAGAGTTCAGTCCACTGATCTGCAGATATGCTGGGATGACATTTGTGTCCATGAAGAATATAAATCAACCTGAGGAGCACTGTGTACACATTGGATTCCCTGTTTAGGTGTTGATCCATCCCATGTGATGGAAACTCTTTCCTTATCCCTGTCGGAGCCATTTCATAGCATCGCTGGTGAAGGTATATTCAGATTCCTTGCAGGAAACCTTCACCGATGCCCCAGGCTTACTCACTTCAGCCCCAGACGTCACCAGCTTCAACAGAGAGTGCACACTTGTGGACAGGGAATGAGAGAAGATGAAATCATCCTTGACAGGTCCTGGTGCCATCTTCTGTCCAGGGCCTGCTGACTCCCTTACCTGAAGCCATTCCCATCAGGAAGAGGATTCCCCAGCTCCAGTACATTCTGGGTGTCCTGTAGGGGTTAATGTTGTAGAATGATGCTCAGGGCACAGATACACCCTTACTTATCGTAGTGCAACTAGGCTCATTTTCAGAATCGTGAAGCAGAGTATTTCATACTCAAGACCAAGCCCATCTAGACAAGGAGAATATAGATGTCACAGGGAACATGCACATTGAGATGCAAAGGGCAAAATTCTAAACTTTGAGGACATGGGTGCCTGGACAGGGCCCTAAACTATGAGCAGACTGAGCTCCTCCCACTTCGGGATAAGAACCCACAGGAAATTATCTTCATTGTGAATCCAGCTTTGAATGAGCAAGAGACCACTTGAAGCTGTTCTTGGCCCTGATAACTGAAAGTCTTACTCCTGGTGTGTGTCTCCAAATCGTTGCATGAAATGAGGTAATAAGTGCATTCGTGGCCTCCAGTTCCTTAGAGGCAAGATATCTAAAAGTCCAGGACTATCTTCAAATATCTTTTATTTCCTTGAGTTCAGTAAATGCTCCTAATGGAACAGGATATTTATACACACTGTAGCATTCTTCATTCTAAAATACTCTTATTTTAGATTATTTTCTGAAAAAGGAAACCCCGATTTCTGACAGGAAAGCTTTCCTCACCTGATCAGCCCCAATAGAAACTGCTCCCTTCCCCTACGTGATCCCGTCTGAGTTGGTGGCAGCGGCAGCTTCTCGGGCAGGCACTTCCACTCTGGCTGCAGGAGCGCACACCTTGTTTCTGGCAGTGCACCTTGCCTCTGGCAGAGGCAGTGGAAATCCCGAATCCCAGGTGCCACCCAGAAAAACTGTCCCTACCCCTACACAATCCTAGCAGGGAATTGGCAGTAGCAACCTCGACTCTGGGGGTGCACACTTCGCCTCCTACAGCATACCTTGACTCTGGCAACAGCAGCGCAAATCCCAGCAGGCACCAAGAGAAACTGCTGCCTCCCCCTATGAGATCCCGCCTAAGAAACCAGCCACCAAATCTGGTGTAGCAAAGTGAGTATTTTCATTTGTGGTAGCATAGACTAGGATTTTGAAAAGAGGCGGGGGTGGAAAATACAGCTTGGCTCAGCTTGTGGCACAAGGAGATCAGAATCATAAGAATGGCCTGCAGCACATAGTTCCAGTGGAGCTTGGGGGGCTGGCCTTCTACTCTCCACAACCAACGTGGGGCCTTTGAGAGCAGCCCCTGAGAACTACCTACACCAAACCACACCTATTCGAGAGGAGGAGCTGCTGCTTTTTGTGTACTTATTTTTTATTATTATTACCTATTTTACTCTTTAAATATATTTTTTTTAATTTTTACTCCTTATTTTCCTTTTGACTTTCTTCTTTTTTTTCTTTCTTTTTCTTGTTTTTTCTCTTGCCATCCAGATATATTCTCCCTTAACTCACCATTATCTCTCCCCTCAACTGGTTATATACTTTTAGACTGTCACTTGTAATTTGTTGTCTCAGCCCCCTTTATTTTTTTTCTTCTCTTCTTTTCTTCCCTTTCCTCTCGTTTCTGTTTATTTTCTTCCTTTCCAATTTTAATTGGTTTGTTTGTTTGATTAGTCTGTGTGTTGCATGCTTTTGTTCCCTGAGTGTTAGTCTGTCTGTTTTCCTTCTCAAGGCTACCCCAAGTAGCAAGCCAAAGATTCATGAGGGAGAGTCCCAAATATCCCAGAGTAGAGAAATACAATAACCAAACCACAACAAGAGAAACTGAAAGACACCATTAAAAGAACATTTCCTGGAATGACAGGCCTGGACAGACAATCAGCTCTTTTAACGGAGCAATACTAACAGGTGCAGAGTGCACAACGAGGTTTTGACACTGACAAGGGACAGAAAACTAGCCAAAATGACCAAAAAAAAGAAATCTCCCTTAAAGAAACTCCAGGAAGAAGTCACAGCCACAGAACTGCTCAAAACAAACCTAAATAACATAACTGAAAAGGAATTGAAAAACACTTGTAATAAAATTAATGGCTGGGCTGGAAAAAAGCCTCATTGAAGCTACTGATACAATGACTAGAAACTTTGAAAATAGGTGTGACCAGTTAAAAAAGGCTATAAATGAGGTAAATAATAAAATGGAGGTGGACTCCTCATGAATTGAAGAGGCAGAGAGAAGACTAGGTGAATTAGAAGACACAGTTATACCAAAAGAGGGAGCCGAAAAAAAGAGAGAGAAATAGATCCAGGAGCAGGAAAGGAGAATTCGAGACCTGAGTGATACAATCAAAGGGAACAACATCCATATCATAGGAATTCCTGAAGAAGAAAGAGAAGGAGGTCCTAAAAAGGTGCGAGACCAAATTATAACTGAGAATTTCCCGAATCTGGGGAAAGAAATAGACATTCAAGTTCAAGAGGCACAGACAACACCCTAGAGATGTAATCTTAACCAACCTTCGGCATGACATATCATAGTGAAACTGGCAAAATATAAAGATAAAGAGAGAAATCTGAAAGCAGCTGGGGATTAAAATCCCTCACATACAAAGGGAAACCTATCCGAGTGGTTAGAGACCTATCTAATGAAACTTGGCAGGCCAGGAAGAAATGGCAGGAAATCTTCAATGTGATGAACAGAAAAAACATGCAGCCAAGAATCCTTTATACAGAAAGACTGTCATTCAAAATAGGAGGAGAGATAAAGATGTTCCAAAATTAAAAAAAATTGACAGAATTCATGACCACTAAAGCAGCCCTACAAGAAATTCCAAGAAGGACTCTATTAGGGAAATGTTGCAAAGAATACAAGGTACCAGAGACACCACTACAAACATGAACTCTATGGAGAACACAATGACTCTAAACCCACATTTTTCAATAATAACACTGAATGCAAATGAACTCGATGCTCAAATATAAATGAACTTAATGCTCAAACCAAACAACGCAAGTTAGCAGAATGGATAAAAAAACAATATCCATCGATCTGCTATCTACAAGAAACTCATTTTAGACCTGAAGAAACTTTCAGATTGAAAGTAAAGGGATGGAGAAATATCTATCATGCAACTGGAAGCCAAAAGAAAGCCAGAGTAGCCATAGTTATATGAGAAAAACAAGTCTTTAAAGTAAAGGCAGTAACAAAAGGTGATGAATGACATTATATAGTAATTACACGGTCTCTCCATCAGGAAGAGCTAACAATTATAAACATCTATGTGCCAAATTCGGGAGCTCCTAAATACATAAAAAAACTAATCACAGAAAGAAACAATCCTATTGACAAGAATGTGCTAATTGCAGAGGACATTAATACTCCACTAACCGCAATGGATAGATCAACCAGACAAAAAATCACTGAAGAAACAATCGACCTAAATGACACATTGGAACAGATGGAACTGATAGATATATTTAGAACTCTGCAACCTGGAGTTAGGAAATTCACCTTATTCTCGAGTGCACATATTCCATTCTCCAAGATAGATCACATACTGGGGCCTAAGGCAGCACTCCGTATATATAAATGAACTGAGGTCATACCATGCACACTTTCAGATAACAATGCTATGAAACTTGAAATCAGTCCCAGGAACAAATCTGGAAAACATCCAAAAATATAGAATTTGAAAACCTTAGGTAAAAACTATTCTTATTAAGAATAATTGGACCCATCAATCAATTAGATAAGAAATTTAAAAATATATGGGAACAAATGAAAATGAAAATACATCTGTGCAAACTGTCTGGGACGCAGCAAAGGCAGTACTAAGAGGAAAGTTTATTGCAATCCAGGTCTATTTCAACAAAATAGAAAAAGCATGAACTCAAAATCTAACAGAGCCCCTAATGGAGCTAGAAGGAGAGTTGCAAGAGCACCCCAAACCCAGCAAAAGAAAATAAATAATATAGACCAGGGAAGAAAAAAACAATATAGAATTAAAAAAAAGTTCAGCAGATCAATGAAACCAAGAGTTGGTTTTTTGAAAACATAAACAAAATTGATAAACCTCTAGCCAGGCTCCTTAGAAAGAAAAGAGAGAACACTCATATACACAGAATCATGAATGAAAATGGACCCATTATAACCAAGCCCTAAGAAATACAAGCAATAATTACAGATTATGAAAATCTTTATGCCAACAAACTGGACAACCTAGAAGAAATGGACAAATTCATAAACATTCATGCAGTACCAAAATTCAAGCGAGAAAAGATAGAAAGCATGAATAGACTGATAACCAGTGAAGAAATTGAATCCATTATCAACAATCTCCCAATGAATAAGAACCCAGGGCCAGATGGCTTCCCAGGGGAATTTTACCAGACATTTAATGCAGAGGTAATACCCATTCTTCTCAAACTAAGCCAAAAAATAGAAATAGAAGGAAAACTTCCAAACTCATTCTATGAGGCCAACATCACTTTGATTCCCAAACCAGAGACCCAGCAAAAAAAGAGATCTACAGACCAATATCCTTAGTGAATACAGATGCAAAAATACTCAATAAGATCCTGGAAAATCGAATTCAACAGCATATAAAAACAATATCCTTCATGATCAAGTGGGATCAATTTCTGGGTTACATGGCTGGTTCAATATTCGCAAATCCACCAATGTGATACTTCACATTAACAAAAGAAAAGATTAAAACCATATGATCATGTCCATAGGTGCAGAAAAACATTTGATGAAATACAGCACCCTTTCTTAATAAAAAACCTTGAGAAAGTTGGAATGTAAGGAACTTACTTACAAAATATAAAAGCAATTTATGAAAAGACCACAGTTAATATCATCCTTCATGAGGAAAAACTGAGAGCTTTCCTCCTGAGATCAGGAACATGACAGGGGTGTCCACTCTCACCACCGCTGTTTACCATAGTGCTGGAAGTCCTAGCATCAGCAATCAGACAACAAAAGGAAATAAAAGGCATCAGAATCAGCAAAGAAGTCAAACTTTCCCTTTTCACAGATGACATGATACTCTACAAGGAAAACTCGATCAACCCCACCAGAAACTTTCTAGAACTGATCAGTGAATTCAGTCAAGTTGCAGGGTACAAAATCAATGTACAGAAATTGGTTGCATTTTTATACAACAACAATGAAGCAATGGAGAGGGAAATCAAGAAATTGAACCCATTAACAATTACACCAAAAACCATGAAATAGTTAGGAATAAATCTAATGAAGGATGTAAAAGACCTATATGATGAAAACAATAGAAAACTTATAAAAGTAATTGAAGAAGACACGAAGTAATGGAAAAACATTCCATTCTCATGGATCAGAAGAATAAACTTTGTGATAATGTCATTACTACTGAAAACAATCTACACATTCAATGCAATCCTCAACAAAATTGCACCAGCATTCTTCTCAAAGCTAGAACAAGCTATCCTCAAATTCGTATGGAACCACAGAAGTCCCTGAATAGCCAAAGCAATATTGAAGAAGGAAACCAAAATGGGAGGCATCACGATCTCAGACTTTAGTCTCTACCACAAAGCTGTCATCATCAAGACAATATGGTATTGGCACAAAAACAGACATGTAGACCAATGAAATAGAATAAAGAACAGAGAACTGGGCCCACAAATGTATGGCCAATTAATTTTTGACAAAGCAAGAAAGTGTATCCTGTGGAAAAAAGACTGCCTCTTTAGCAGGTGGTGCTGGAAGAACTGGACAGCAACATGCAGAAGAATGAAATCAGACCACGTTCTTACACCATACACAAAAATAAACTCAAAATGGCTGAAGGACCTGAATGTGAGACAGGAAACCAACAAAACCCTTGAGGAGAAAATAGTAAACAGCCTCCTTGACATCCACTGCAGCAATTTCCTACTCAACACATCCCCAAAGGCAAGGGAATTTAAAGCAAAAATGAACTATTCAGACCTCATCAAGATAAAAAGCTTTTGCACTGCAAAGGAAACAATCAAGAAAACTAATAGGCAAATGATGGAATGGGATAAGATAGTTGCAAATGACATATGAGATAAAGGGCTAGTAACCAAAATCTACAAGCAACTCACCAAACTCCACACTCAAAAAATGAATAATCCAGAAAACAAATGGGCAGAAGACATAAATAGACACTTCTCCAAAGAGGATATCCAGATGGCCAGAGGCACATGAAACAATGCTCAGCATCACTCATCATCAGGGAAATACAAATCAAAACTACACTGAGATACCACTTCATGCCAGTCAGAGTGGCTAAAATGAACAAATCAAGAGACTATAGGTGCTAGCAAAGACGGGGAGAAACAGGCAGCCTCCTACACTGTTGCTGGAATGTGAACTGGTTCAGCCACTCTGGAAAGCAGTATGTAGGTTCCTCAAAAAAACAATCAGTAGAACTGCCCTATGACCCAGCAATAGCACTGCCAGGATTTATCCAAGGGATACAGATGTTTGACACATAGGGGCACATGTATCCCAATGTTCATTGCAGTACTTTCAATAATACCCAAATGATAGAAAGAACCTAAATCTCCATCACCTGAAGAATGGGTCAAGTAGATGGTATATATATACAGTGGAGTATTACATGGCAATGAGAAAGAATGAAATATGGCCATTTGTAGCACAGGGGATGAACCTCGAGGGTGTCATCCTAAGCGAAATAAGTCAGGCAGAGAAGGACAGATACCATATTTTGCACTCATAGGTCTAACAGAAGAACAGACGAAACCTAATGGAGGACCAGGGGGAGGGGAAGGGTGAAAGAGAGTTGGGGAGAGAAAAGGATGCAAAACCTGAGAAACTATTGAATACTGAAAATGATCCAAATGTTGAATTGAGTGGGGGAAGGGAGGCTGTGGTAATGAAGGAGGGCACTTGTGTGGAAGAGCACTGGGTGTTAAATGGAATCCAATTTGACAATAAAGTATTAAGAAATAAAAAATAAAAAAATAAATTATGAAAAAAGTAGTTGTGATCTCGTGAAAAGGAAAACTCAATATGGGAAGCAAAAGAAGTGTAACTTAATAATTTTTCTATAATTATATAACCTGAATAAGTCTCCTAACCTCTCTGAGTTTCATTTTTTTCCCACTGTAAAATGGGAAGAAACCTCTGTTCTGTGGATGATTTAAATAAAAAACAATAATGTTTAGGAAAAAAAAGAAGACAAAGCCATGAAAAAGTGAGATAAATTGATCCAGGAGCAAGAAAGGAAAATTCAAGCACTGAATAATGCAGTCAAATGGAACAATATCCATATCATAGGAATGCTAGATGAAAAAGAAGAGATAAAAAGGGACCAAAGGGGTACGTGATCAAATTATAACCGAAATTTCCCCAAACTGTGGAATGAAACAGACATTGAAATCCAAAAGGCACAGAGAATTCCTTTCAGAAGTAACTTGCATCAATCTTCTGTACGACAGACATATCATAGTCAAACCGGCAAAATAATAGGACAAAGAGGGAATACTGAAAGCAGCTAGGGATAAAAGGGCCCTAACATACAAAGGGAGATGATTCAGAGTAGTTGCAGACCTACCTATTGAGCTTGGCAGGCTAGAAAGGAATGGCAGGGAGTCTTCATTGTGATGAACAGAAAAAATATGCAGCCAAGAATTTTTTACCCAGAATGCCTGTCATTCAGAATAGGAGAGATAAAGATTTTCTCAAATAGCCCCCCATCAGAGGAGGAGCCAAGATGGCGGAGAGGAACGGAGCTCTGTAAACTTCGTCTGCCCCATCTATCAATCTGAGATTGGCATTATTCTCATCTGCAAGCATGGAAGGAGAAAATACACACTCTAGAAAAAAGACAATTACAAAGATGCCTGAGTGAGTGAGTGCAAACTGGGGAGATTGGAAAATGGGCTAGCCCAAGATGGGCAAGGGAGACAGGAGCCCCAACCCAACACAGGGCAAGCTCACAGAGCCCCTGAGAGAAAAAGGAAAGAGAAAGAAAACTGAACACACTCATAGTACTGTCTCTACAGAAGAGAGAAAGAATGTTCAACCTGCTTGGAGAGAAAAACTCTCATTCCATATATAACCGCTGGGTAGTCCAAATCCCGAAACCAGGTGGCAGAACGGGAAAAAAAGCTTCCACCCCCGCGCATTTCTGGCAGGGAGTTGGCGGCAGTGGTGGCGGTGCAGGGGTGCACACTTAGGCTCAGCTGCGGGAGTGGGAGCACACACCTCATTTCCACTGCACATCTCGCCTCTAGCATTGGCCCCACAGCACCCGAATCCCAGGTGCCAACAGGGAGAAAATAGCGCCCACCCATACCCAATTCCAACAGGGTGTTGGCCGTGGGAGGAGGCATGGGGCACGTGCTTTGGCTGCAGGAGCCTGCAGCTCATTTCCAGCAACACCCGGGGCCTCCGGCAACAGCAGCCCTATTCACAGCCAGGGTGAAGAGAAACTGATCCCACCCCCAATGCAGTCGCAATCCAGGATGGGGGCTGGGAGTTGGGGGTGGAGTCTGTGAGGGCTTGCACTTTACCTCCTGCTGTGCACCTAGCTTCAGGCAGCAACAGCACAAATAGTGGCCTGCCCCAAGAGAAACTGATCCCTCCCCCTACGCAATTGCTATCCAGGCTGGGGACTGGAAGTCAGTGGAGGTATCTGTGAGGACTTGCACCTAGCCTCCTGCAGTGGCAGCACAAATCCCTGCCAACTCCTTGAAAAACTGCTCCCTTCCCATACAAGATCCCAGCTGAGAAGCCAGCCTCCAAAGCAAGTACATTTCATCTGTTGTAGCAAAAAAGTGAATGGGATAGAATTTTGAAATGAGGTGGCCCAGGAAAATACAACTTGGCTCAGCAGCAGCAAAAGGAGATTGGACTCATTAGAGGGCCTGCAGGGCTTAGTTCCAGTGCAGCTTGAAGCGCTATCATTCTACTCTCTGCAAACACCAAGGCGGGGCCTCTGAGAGCAGCCCTGGAGACCTACTACACCAAACCAAACCATGCCTATTTGCGAGAGAGAGCGGCTGTTTTTTTTTTCTTTTTTGTACTTATTTTTTATTATTATTACCTTTTTTACTTAAAAATTTTAAATTTATACTCCTTATTTTCCTTTCTCCTTTCTCCCTCTTTTTTTTTTCTTTTTTCATTCTTGCAATCCAGAGATATTCTCTTGTATCTCATCCTTATCTCTCCGCTCAACTGGTCATACACTTTAGACTGTCCATTGTCCATTGTTGTCTCTGCCCCCATTTATTTATTTTTTTCTTCTCTTCTTTTCTTCTTTCCTCTCCATTTTCTTTCTTTCCTTTCCCCCTTTTAATTTGTTTGCTTGTTTGATTTGTTTGTGCGTTCTTGTGCTTCTGAACCCTCTGTGTTTCTCTGTCTGTTTTCCCTCTTAGTGCTAACACAAGAAACAAGCCAAAGCGTGCATGACAGGGAATCCCAAATATCGCTGAGTAGGGATATAAAATATTCAAAGGCACAACAAGAGAAACTGAGAGACAAAAATAAAAGAATATTTCTTGAAATGACAGGCCCTGGACAGTCAATAAGCCTCCTTTAACAGAGCAATATTAACAGTTGCAGTGTGCACAATGAGCTTTTTAAAACTGACAAGTGACAGGAAACTAGCAAAAAGGACAAATTGAAGGAACTCTCCCCTGAAGAAACTCCCGGAAGAAGTCATCGCCACAGAACTGCTCAAAGTGATCTAGACAACATACCTGATCAAGAATTTTAAAAGCTGTTCATAAAAGTAATCACTGGGGTTGAAAAAAGCATCAAAGAAGCAACTAAGAAAATTTCTAAGAACCTTGAAAATAGGTGTGTTGAGGTTAAAAAAAGGCTACAAATGAGGTGAATGATAAAATGGAGACAGCCACCTCAAGGATTGAAGAGGCAGAGAGAAGAATAGTTGAATTAGAAGACACAGTTATATCAAAAGAGGAAGCTGTAAAAAAGAGAGGGAAATTGATCCAGGAGCAGGAAAGGAGAATTCGAGACCTGAACGATACAATCAAAAGGAACCATATCCGTATCATAGGAATTCCGGAAGTGCAAGACAGAGAGAAAGGTCCTGAAGGGATACTACACTAAATAATAAATGAGAATTTCCCAAATCTGGGGAAAGAAATAGACATTCAAATTCAAGAGGCACAAAGAACCCCTTTACGGAGTAATTTCAATCAACCTTCAGCATGATATATAGTGAAACTTGCAAAATATAAAGATAAAGAGAGAATATTGAAAGCAACTAGGGATAAAAAGTCCCTCATGTACAAAGGGAAACCTATTAGAGTGGTTAGAGACCTATCTAATAATACTTGGCAGGTCAGGAAAGAATAGCAGGAAATCTTCAATGTGATGAACAGAAAAAACCTGCAGCCAAGAATCCTTTATCCAGCAAGCCTGTCATTCAAAATAGAATAGAATTCTCTTGATGGGAGTATGACATAGTGTGGCTACTATGAAAAACAGAGTGGTGAAAATAACTCATCAAATCAAGTTTCTGCATAGCTTAATTAGTTTTCAGCAAGGTGGGAGGAAGTTCTGGGCCTCATGTTGTGGGGAGAGGCAGGTGCAGGAGACAGGTGGATCGAGGGGAAGATCCCCAAACTATTCCAGGAGAATGGACCCCTGGCTGCCATCTTGTAAGGCTGGACTCAGTATGAACATTGATACTGGTGCTTCTTCGTTGGATGTCTCTGGCCCCCATAGAGAACAAAAGGAGTGAGGGGTAGAAAGAACGCTATTCTTCCACAGGAACAAGCAGATTGTAAGAATCCTTTAGAGAGCGAGAGAGAGAGAGAGTCATGGAGCTGATTGAGACGTTGTGGGGTTTCAACATGGCAAGAGAAATTACTCATGGTCTCTCTTCATAGACATCAAAGGAACACCTTAGAGCAGGTACAAGGAGAGAGGAGTTCCTCAAACGAACTAAATTTAGATCACTTGAATGAGCCAGTCTCCTTTGTTTGGAAATTTATTATATATATTTTAAATGGTGGCCAGTGTACCTGTGAGGCACTGGTATGATTATTTGAATTGATTTATCCAAAATCTGGTCTCTAACAAGGTAGGTACTGCTATTATGACCGTTCACTCTATATATGAGAAGATATCTGTGTTGTAAAGGTTTTAGAAGAGAGTTTGTACTGTTTACTTGTCAGGATGAAGTTTGCAGGACATGATGAGATAGATGTTTCACAGGAAAAATGACCCTGACACATTACTGCTTCTGGGTATGAGCTAAGAGATCCTGCCTGAATCCCCTCTGGTGAGCTGTGAGCCCCCTGGTGATGTGAGAGCCCCCAGGTGACCTAGGTGGCCCTTGGAATCCTGTGTGCTGCATGATGACCTGAGTGCCCCAAGGTTACCTGAGTGTACCCAGGTGACATGAGTGGCAACTGGTGACCTGAATGGCCCCTGGAAACCTGAACACCCCCTGAAGATGTGAGTGCTTCCTGGAGAGCTGAGTGACCTTGGTGTCCTCATCTTCTCCTGGTAACCTGAGTGCCCCAGGCGTTCTAAGTGGCCCCTGGTGTTCTGTATGCCCCCTGATTAATTTCAAGTAATTTCAAGGGCAAGTTACAAATATTGGACTCATGATCAGTTCTCAGAAGTCCCCTTCTGGCTTTTCAGCCAGCTCCGTGTCTAGGCCTATCCTTTCCTGTTAGCCCTGACAGGTGGCTCTGATTTTGTGGTTGTTAATCCTGGCAGAGCCTCCAACGATATGGCCAGCACCTGCTTTATTTCTCCTCTCTCCTGCTTAACTAACTGTGTAACAGATGGACATATGGCTCTCATGGTATGTAGTATAGAATATATGATAATATTTGAACCATCCACTCCACCTGGGATCAGTGGATCCAATTCCACCAGAAATTACTGGTTGAGCTGGAGAATCCAGAGACATGGCCAGTTAGGTGCAGGGCGTGTGAGTGACTCATGAGATGGGCCCGAACCCTGCAGCTGCTCCTGGGACAGGACATCTGGGGACAAGAAGACTCAGCCAGTCACTACCAGTCGCAACCAGTCCTATGGTCCCACATCTGACATCTGAGATCCTCACCTTAGACATCTGTAAAGAGGCACAGAGAAGGCCCTAGAATATCCTCTGTTTATAGAACACAACTCTGCCTTCCCCCAGAGACCTCAGTCTTATGTCAGAGAGAGGTATGGACCCCTACTTCCTGAGATTTTGAAGAGACATTTTCATGAGTGGGAAGTAGCATGTTTTTATAAGTGCACAGGGACTGAATCTGGCTTTCCTGTTTCTTTAGGACTAGCTGTGTGCCTCTCTTTATTGATTCCACATGCATGTTGGTGTTGGGCTGGGAGTGTACTTGGTGTTCCAATTATATTGGAGAAAGAACAAGAGTGGATCTCAGATTTCTGAACATAAAAATAAATAATAAATGAGTGGATCTCAATTCATTATAATCTATCTTTCAAAAAGATATTTAAAATAATGCACACTTTTTGCAGACAATTTTCAAAATCTAGTCTTTAAATACTCAATATTGATCACTCCATACATAATTCCATGTAATATATATATTGATATCTACTTTGGTATAAATATAATAATAAGTAAGGACATTCATTCCCAGTATCATATTTGTTTTAGTTTCCACACTGATGTATCAACCTCACCTGACATCTCTCTGTGGAGCATGAAGACCTCTGATTCTGATGGATCTCTGCTGATGGGCTCTGCCTGCTCAGGCATCTGCAAAGCCTGGAAGCGGTGCCTACATCCTGGAGTGCACAGACCCCAACACATGGCCACACTCTGTCATCTGCAGATAGAACTCCCATGAGTAGAGAGTGCCTCCCCTTTCCTGAGAAATCTCCACCTAACACAGGAGGCCGTTAAATCAGGGAGAAGGAAGAGACTTCATACAAAAGTGGGTGATTCTTCTCTGATATGACACAGAGACCAACAGTAACTTAGTTATGAAGTTAATGGCACTCAAATAAACCCCTTGATGAAAATGGAGTGGCTGACCTGGAAATCACTGGGATCTAAACATTAGAGGCCTAATAAGAAATTGTTGACAATATGTTCATAGTCAAGATGACATGTGCCAATAGGATCAATGCTCAGCTAGACGAATAGATTTCAGATCAAATACAGATGGATAGATAGTAGATAGATGACGGATGGACAGATAATATATGATAGATAGATTACATAGATGATAGATAGATAGATAGATGATAGACTGATGATAGGCGGATAATTATATGTTACTTTAAGAAGTCACCTAGAGGATTCACATCATTAGGAAAGACATTGAAGGAAAGATCATACAATTACCAATATTTTTTTATTGTACAAAATGGAGTTTATTTTTTTAATCATTTCAAACTCATTTAAGGTGCCATTTACAACTACATTTTTTTTTTAAAAATAGAATATAAACTGAATTCTGCAGAACTTTTACTCCTTTCTTTAAAAAATAGATTATTGTCAAATTGGTTTCCATAGAACACCCAGTGCTCTTCCCCAAAATGCCCTCCTCCATTACCCCACCTCCCTTCCTCTCCCCCTCCCCGTTCAACCATCAGTTCCTTTTCAGTATTCAATAGTCTCTCAGGTTTTGCATCCCTCTCTCTCCCCAACTCTCTTTCCCTCTTCCCCTCCCCTTGGTCCTCCATTAGATTTCTGCTGTTCTCCTATGAGTGCAAACATATGGTATCTGTCCTTCTTCGCCTGACTTATTTTGCTTAGCATGACACCCTCGAGGTCCAGCCATTTGTTACAAATGGACATATCTCATTATTTCTCATTGTCATGTAATTAATACTCCATTGTGTGGGTGTGTGTGTATATACACACACCACATGTTCTTGATCCATTCAGTCGGTGATGGACATTTAGTCTCATTCCATGATATGGCCATTGTTGACAGTGCTGCTATGAAGATTGGGGTACATGTGCCCCTATGTGTCAGCACTTCTGTATCCCTTGGATAAATCTGGGTTATAGGGTGGTTTTATTGATAGTTTTTTGAGGAACCTCCATACTGTTTTCCAGAGTAGCTTCACCAGTGCACATTCCGACGAACAGTGTAGGAGGGTGCCCATTTCTCCACATCCTCGTTAACATCTATAGTCTCTTGATTTGTTCATTTTAGCCACTCTGACCTGTGTACGGTGTATTCTCAGTGTGGTTTTTATCTGTATTTCCCTTATGATGAGTGATGCTTGGCATCATTTCATGTGCCTGTTGGCCATCTGGATGTCCTCTTTGGAAAAGTGTCTGTTTATGTCTTCTGCCAATATTAAAAACCTTTTTTTCACACTGGAAAATATTTTGATACTAATTTTGGAAATACAAAATGAGTAATTATGATTTAAATCATTTCTGATTAAGAAAAGCTTCCACATAAGATAGCAGATAGCTCCTTATAAATTCCTCCTCCCTCCAGGTCTTGCTGCAGATTGTTCCAGGTTGTATTCCCAGGTTGTCTTGAGATCTGGGATGCTTAGGAATAAGAGATCTGTCCTGTATCTGAACCATTGTCTCTGTCCTAGAATTTACAGATCCTTTCAAGCTCTTGCTCAAAGACTTCTGCCCACCAGGCTCCATCCCTGATCCACTTCTGTCATCCTTCTGATCTCTTCCATGTAATTATTGAGAATTTACCAACCGATTTCTGGGCTTTCTTCATATATACGCATTATAATTCACAGTGAGGGAAGAAACCACACAGATAAAACATCACAAGCTCTCCTCACCATTGCCTTGAGTTCATTCCCATGATGTTATTACCTTCCATTCCATCTCAGTCCCTTGTACCCGGTCTTGCAGTAAATCCTGTCACTTTCATGAAGTGAAACAAATTTGTCCCTCTTCCAATATTAATCCATTTCATCTATCATATATATCATCAGAAAACCACCCAGCTAAAAAGGAACACAATACAGAGTAATGACACACAAGTATTTCTTGATATAATTTACTAGAGTTTATCTGATAATCCAGGTAAGTAAAATTTTACAGAAGTAACTTAGCTATGCAAAACTGGACTTTATTTGGTATGAGATGCTATCAGTTAAGATGACCATAATCATGTTGCAGATCAATTCAGTACCTGTAACTCAAAAAATGCATGAATCGAAGGTCTGTCCAAACCCCTGTCCTTTGCACACCAAGCAGTTTCTTGTGCATATTGATTTGCAGATTCCATCTGGTATAGATGGGTTCATGCATGTGTGGCTTTAGGCAGTGACTTTTCCCCTAATGGACAATGAACATGAGATTCATACATGTTCACACATCTGCTGGCTCTTATTTCTATTGTATGCAGTTATGGTTTCAATGGTTACCCATTCCCCTGTTGGAGGAAAGCTTAGTTGCTTCCAGGGTGTAGCAACCACAAAGACAGCTCCTGTAAACATTTGTGTGCATTTTTTGAGAGCATACATGGTCTAATTTCACTTAGTTATGTGTCTAAAACTGGAGGGGGTGGTCATATGTTTAAGCATGTGACCAACTTTTGAGAGGGTGGCCAACTTTTAGATCGTGGGGTGCCATTTTTCACTCCCAAGAGCAGGATCCTGCTCTATTCTGGTTCCCATTCTATATGGGGAAAGTTGTGAAATCTTTCACCTTCACCATTGAATCTCCTATGTGGGTGGCTCTGGGAGACACAGGCAGACCTGCAGGAAGCACCTTTATCACTGGTCCTGAGCATGTTGGGACACAAGCTCCAACTTCCTGTGCAGGGCAGGATGCCCAAATGCACCACAGTAGCAAACTGATTATTTTGCGTTGAACTTACTTGGGAAAGCCTGTGCAAGGTCACTCAGACCCTTCTCTGTCCTGCTGAAAGCAAGAATAAACCTCCCACATGAAATATACCAGAACTGTTGTAAGAAGTAAAGATAAGTCCTTACCCTCAGCGATAGGACTTTGTAGCTTAGAAAGCTGGAGATACAGACATTATTAGTCTGTTAGTAACCTACTATCTCAGCCCCAAATCCTGACAGTTTCTCATTATGTTAAGGCCCCAAACATTTGTTTTTTTCTTTTCTGTAAATTGTAGACAAATGAATACTCTTTTGGTCTAAAATGTATAAGTATAACCATATGTCTTGTTCATTTCTTTGGGTCTCCATTTCATTACTGGACCTTAGTGCACATGTAATGAATGTTCGGTCTCTTTTGCCTGCTTCTCCATCTCCTGTGAACTTACTTGTTCGTCCACAACAACCTTTGATGGAGAATTTCCTCCTCTCCTTTACCTCCCTAGGCCTTGGGTTCAGTTGCATTCTGCTTTTCAGCTCAGACCCAGTACTAGACTTGAAACTCACATCACTGTGTGCTGGTGTGTGGACTCCCATCAATTAGTGGGTGTGGCCTGTGGGTTCTAGTTCCTCCACAGGATCCATTCTTATTTCATCCTGAAGGTAAATTCTTATTGCCAGTACACGTATGTTGTTAACTGGATAGGTTTCAATCTGTAACACTCAGGTCCAACAGAAGGGCTGATGTTCCCCCACAGTTCATTTCCTGCCCTTCTGTGGTTTACTGAGGAGGTGGCCAGGGTAGCCAGATGGCTGTCCCTCCCAGACATTTCTGGAGACGTCCTTGCTGGAACATGGGATGTGACTGCACTTTCGGAATTGCAGGAGGTGCTGGGAAAGTACGAATTCCTATGTGCCCTGGAATGCAGAGTATATGGATACACATGATGGTCTAGTACTTTCTATAAGCATGTGTTTTTGAAACCAACAACATGAACGGGGACACATTGGTACAACTTTATGGACTACGTGCACAAACGAAAAAAAATTTTATATGATCTGAACGGAAAATTCTGTTATCTCCTTCATATGTTTTACATCTGTCAGTGAATTATAACAAAATTCTTATTCCAAAGTTATTTCTAAGAAGTTATTAATTTGTTTTGAATAAAATTAAGTTATGCAAACATTCCTATTAAGAAGTTGTAAATCAGTAACTCAGAAAAAATATTAATAGCCTTTAAGAACACTATATGATCTTGGGGCGCCTGGGTGGCTCAGTTGGTTAAGCCTCCAACTTTGGCTCAGGTCAGATCTCACATCCGTGGGTTCGAGCCCCGCATCAGGCTCTGTGCTGACAGTTAGCTCAGAGCCTGGAGCCTGCTTCTGGTTCTGTGTCTCCTTCTCTCCTGCCCCTCCACCTCTCATGCTCTATTTCTCTCTCTGTCTCAAAAATAAATAAAACATTAAAAAATTTTTAAAAGAACACTATATGATCTATATTACATTCTAGACAACTGTATTAATAATAGAAATATTGGGAAAATGGTGAATATTATATCTTAACTTATAATCACAAGCTAATTGTTACTTTGGGTTGTTTTCATAAATACTATTGCTTCATAAATTCATATGTTAAATATAAATATGTGACTTATTTTGGAGTTTAAAATATAGTATCAGTTATACAAACAATTACAGTAAAAATTCTAGAAGCACAAAATGTAAAAATATATTCAGTAACATATGTGTGTCATCATTTTTTAAAATTATTTTTTAGCAAACATTGTTTTTTATTCTTGAGAGACAGAGACAGTTTGAGCAGAAGAGGCTTGGAGAGAGAGGAAGATACAGAATCTGAAGAAGTCTCCAGGCGATGAGCTACTTGTCAGCACAGAGTCTAACGCGGGACTCAAACCCACGCACTGTGAGACCATGACCCGAGCTGAAGCTAAACACTTAACCAACTAGACCACCCCGGGGACCCCATGTATGTCATCATTTATTTTCAAAAAAGGAGTCATACCAAGGATGCCAGGAAAAGAAGTGCATTAAATGTAGACAAGCATCCACCATATTTTGAGTCAATGACTACATTAAAAAGTAACCCATTGTATCAATAGCTTACAGTAACATAACTGAGGACAGGCTGCTCACTATTCACAGCAAAGCTGAAAGGTGTAATTGAGAAAATACAATCAAATGATAAGTGCCCAAACTTTACTTTTCCTGATGCAGGAAAATGAGAGAGTCTGTGAAGGTCTGTTCACCTGGGACTCCATCTTCAGGTTCACCTGGGAGACTACACATAACTGGAATAGAGTCACAAGTGGGCAAGTGTGTTAGGTTAGTAATCGATCTTACTTGTTCTGGAATGTTTGAGATACATGTGCAGGATGACAGGCAACAGACAGAAGAAGAACCCACATGATTTGCTGTTACTGAGAACAGCCCTCCCAAAAAATGTCATGCTCAGCAGAGGAGTGGTCCTGACCTCTTGTAACCATGGGGCACAATATCACCCCAGAGACAGAGGTATGATTTCAGGTGCACATCCCTGGGTTGTCACAGAATGTAAGGACACTGAGTGGAAGGACATTGCCTGTGTCTTTTCTGATGTTGAGATTAGTGCTGATTCCATGCAGGACACTGCATTCCCTGTCCATCAGAACCTCTTGTCCCTCCTGTCACCACATCCCCTTCCCTGACAGAGAGGAAGTATGAGGGCACGGGGAGAAACGCAGAGGTTTGATCCATGTTTGATTTGTAAACACACCCTTGTCCCATAGAGAACAACATCCTGGTTTTCTAATCCATGTTAATGTGCATTTGGTGCATTCATGAGGGTGAAGGACCGTACATTCCGTGACAACATCTCGGGTAGTGCATGTGAAGCTGTGCTCCAGGAGAGCAGGGAAGGTATTGCAGGAGAAATGACTAATGATCTTTATCTCTCACAGTAGGTGGTGGATCCCTGTGCATGTGTGGGGAGGGCTGGAAAATACCTCCCAAGG
The DNA here is from genome assembly GCA_004023785.1 of Mungos mungo. Lineage (NCBI taxonomy): Eukaryota > Metazoa > Chordata > Mammalia > Carnivora > Herpestidae > Mungos > Mungos mungo. The sequence continues at coordinate 54,536 of PISW01008356.1, forward strand.
AATCAAGGTGCAGATGCACAAGGACAGTATTACCATCTATGATACAAGGGCCATTGATCCATAAGTGCATTCCAGACCCTAGAAAAAAACATTTTCCTGTTTCCAGCATGGGCATAAGTGGAATCACACAGCCCTTATGAGACCAAGGCAGACAAATGCATTCTGCCACAAGAAAACCCACATGAGGTCTGCAGTTAGATCCTCCGAGTTGTATTTTAAGGGAAGGACATTCCATGACCAGCAATTCAAGGTGTGCAATCCTAGATGATGATGTCGCCCCTTAGAGCCTCAGAAGGACATACAGCTCTTATGAGATTTTGAAGCAGATCCAGTTTAAGTGATTTCATGCTTCTGAAATATTGAAGGTGATGAAAGTTTTATACTCTCATGTGTGTGTGTGTGTGTGTGTGTGTGTGTCTGTGTGTCTGTGTGTCTGTGTGTCTGTGTGATCTTCAGACTCCACATTCACACCACATCCTGGAGGAACCAAGTCTCTTTAGTGCTGTCAACTAAAGTTGATGCAGGGAACATGGTTCAAACAAGGACCCACCAGGAGACTGTTTTCTCTTGATTATGATTTCTGATGTCTCTGCAGCCTCATGTCCAATATGCACTTTATGCTCCTTCTAGAAACCTTGCACATGGAGCTGAAGCATCCTGTGGTGCACAGTGAGTGCATCTGGGAATCCTGTAAGGCTTCAGTTGATGTGCATCAGGATGTCTGTAATCAGTTTTTATTCAGGGGGGGGAGTTAAGGTAATACAAGCAACTTTGACGTCTCTGCATTTTAGGTAGTTTTCCTATGACAAATACCTAATTCAGAGACTGAATAGGAAAGCCAAGAATCATGTGTCCAGAAAGCCCTCATGAAGGAAATGGTCGTGTGTAGAAGAAGCCCCAGATTCTAAAATGGAACCATCTGCACCAGCTCATGGGAACACAAACAAGAATTGTGCAGAGTGTGCACCCTCTGGTGGTGCTGATCCTCCTCGATAGGGAAGTTCTGGGCTCACACTGACATCCCCTCACTGTGTCTCCTGCACAGTAATACAGGGCCATGTCCTCAGCTTTCAGGCTGTTCATCTGCAGATCCACTCTGTTCTTGGCATTGTCTGGGGAGATTCTGAATAGGCCCTTCACAGAGTCTGCATAGCTTGTGCTACTTCAGTACTAATCCATGAGACCCCCTTCAGCCCCTTATCTGGAGCCTGGAGGACTCAGATCATCCAGGAGCTATGAAGGTGAATCTAGTCTATACAGGAGAGTCTCAGGGACCCCCAGCCTTCACCAGGTCTCCCCAGTACGCCACACTAGATGCCTACAGGCCTAAGACATCCAGGTCAGTAAACTGTCACACATCCACTGTTTTTCTCACTCATATCCAGTCGCATACTCAGTGTTACTGGATCACCATGAATTACCTTTGAAAACAGCAACAAGGAAAACCCAGAAAGAACAAACTCTATAGTAAGATGTCTCAGTTCTATCCTGATCACTGAATGAGAACACCCAGTAATCGTGTGTGGGCTCCTGTCCCTGCTGCAGAGTACAGGCTGAGAGAGTTTACTCAGCACACAGAGGGCCCTATTTGCATGTCCCCTGACTCTACAGTCAATTCTCATGTGGGAATCCTCAAGAAGACAGTAATCCTGAGCAAGTATAAGTGACCTGGGAGTATTTGCTGCCACAATATCTTTCAGAACATTGTAATTTATTATTGTGTGATTTTGATGCAGTGATTATTATTTCCCATTATAATCCTTATTTAAACATATGCAACCAAACACGTGAGGTAGGAATAAATTTACCACCATTGTGCAGGTGAACAGATACACTGCAGCAGAGAGGGAGTGTGTGTGTCCCATAGCACGTGTGATGTGAGATAGCCCCAGTATCTGGACCTGTGCTCCACGTCACAGGACCACTTCCACCTTAACCACCTTCAGGGCAAGGTTGGACAATCTCAGTGAGGTTTGCAGGTTCCTGACCTTGGAGTGTCCTGGTAGACTGACATGAGGGAGTCAGGTTTATTCTTTCACAGGGAACTGGAGATGGTGATAAGCCTTGACAAAGACTCACAGAGCTAATGGAGATGCTTGGGATTTTCAACAACCCTCAGTGTGATTCACACACGAACTCTGGGTGGACATGGATGGAAAGTAACAAAAAGATAAAATGGTGGAATGATTAGTGAAATATGTTAAAGGCAGAACACCTGAGGTTAGTAAGGATGCTGGACTTAAAAATATTTATTCCTCTATAAAATGGAGATCATTGTCCTCCTAAACTCACACTAATGTGACAATGGTCTAAGTTATATTTACCACAGGGCCTGACCCTTGGCAAGTATGAGTATTCCCATTACGATGGTTCATTCCAAACAGGGAAGACACTTGTGTCTTTCCATACCTTTTACAAACTTTTGCTGTGTTTATGTCTGAAGAAGTTTGGGTATCATGGAGTTGGAAATACTTGAGATGAGACCAGCTCTCAACTACTCTCTTGTTCTGAATGATGAGCTCCCTGGGCTCTGAGTTCCCCCTGGTGGTTTTGAGCACTTCCTGGTGGTCCCCATGTACCTCTTGTTTCGCACCCCTGCAGACATACAGGGATTCTCTTTCTCCCCTCCCATTTATCCAACAGGCAAGGCTGAGACCTTCCTTCAGGAGCACTGAAAACCTGTAGTGTGCATGCGGGCACACAGAAGCAAGGACGCGAGGGTAAGGGAATGAGGACAAGAAGAGAGAATCAAAGGATGGGAACGGGAGGGACAACAGGAGCGGTGCCCGTATTGCCACTTTATTTCTCACATGCAAGCAGTTTTATAGAAACAGCCACAACTAAGAGAAGGGTTTTTTCTAGACAAAACCTTTTCTGTTCTCACAGTTATTGTTACAATATTTTCCTAGAACTTTACATCCCTTCTTATTGTTATTATAAGAGTGCCAAAGCATGAAGGACATTTGTACAATAACATCTCAACTCAAGAAGCTTGAAGGACATTGGTGCAATAACATCTTAACTCAAGTGAATTAACCTCTGAGGAACTGGATCAGCCGCAAGGGTTGTAAGGGCATTGAGAGCTTTGCTCCATCACACTCACCTTACTGGCTCCTTGCTGCTGCTTCCCACAAAAACCCTCCTGTTCAGAGGATGTATCCATCTACTTATTTCCTTTATTTGACCCCTAACTCTGCTCCTTGCCTGTAAATTTCTAGATATATTTTCTGTAATTATTGTGGCAGGAAACTTGAACGCTGTTTTTCTTATAGGTTGGCATAGTAGAAGAACTTTTTATTTAATAACCAAGCATAAAAAATGAAAGATATTTGGACTCATAAATTGTGCTTTCAAGAAACTGTGACAAAAGTGCTCAGCCTCAAACATGTGCCAACTTTAACAAAAAGTGTTGTTGGATCCCATACAGAATGTCAGACCCAGAAATTGGAGTCTCAATGTCAGAAAATTGTCAGACTTTGAACCTAATGTAGTTTCTCCAGGTTGATATACAAATTGTTTACTGTTTGATACACTTCTAAATTACAATTTATTTCTTCTGGAAGAGGAATGGCAGTGCCTGCGATATATTCTTGCCATGCACGTGTATTCAGAAGTACATGAGTAGTTTTCTAGAGACACATTTTGTCTGATGGAGAGGGTTTAACCCCAGGACTGAAGGTACCCACCATTTCATCATACCTGATTTATACAGTTAGATTTGGAGTTTTTGAAGAGGTAATATTTAAGCACATTTTAGACTTGAATTAATATTTAATAGGGTAAAATTTGGGTGGATTTGGGTTGTGGACATGTGAGTGTTGTTGCGTTGGAGCTGAACTGTGTAGGCATCAGAATGGACTGTGGTTGCCTACATTTTAAGCATGATAACTTGTGTGGCCAAAGGGACTTTTTCCACATTTGATTAATTTAATGATCTTTATATTACCACCATATGGATGAATCTGAAGTTGGAACTCAAGAAGATAGGGGCAGTCACCACCTGTCCATCTCAGGGGTGCAGATGGAGATGTGGGAAGGGACACACTGAGAAATGCAGGTACAACACTCTCATCACCAACACAACCTCTTTTTTGTATGAAACACTAGTATCTTTCCGGGTCTGAGTGTCTAACTAAACCCTGATGTATATGCATGGTAGTCCCCCAAATTGCATGCGGTGGAGAGAGACATTGTAGGTAACAGTAAGGAAAGACACATAAAAGAGTCATTGCCATTGAGAGAGAACTTCTGAGCCTGGTGTGCACCCTGCACTCTGAAGACTTAATTGGATGATGTAGGACACCAGCCAGTGGAGGTTGGAGACCGCCCTACAAACTGGGCTCTGCGATGAAGACAGAATCCACGGCAACCTCCATAGCTGACTGTTTTGTGACCCAAGGGCCATGCCTCAGGAGATCACTCAGCTAAGTCATAAGGAGAAGTCCCTGCCATCTCTGTGGTTTCTTCATGCCTTGAGGTCTCTCCCTCCAGATGTTATAAAGTCATAGGTTCTTTTATATGGGAAATGTACCCTCTCGCAGTAGGGTGAGGGTCAACTGCTGGTTGAGGGTGTCATCTTTGTGACCTTGTCTCTGGTATACACCTCTGCTCAGTCTTCTGAGAGTGAAAGCAAAGATCCCCTTTCATTGCTGCTAAAATCTCATATTGTGCCCATATTTTCCTAGTTATTTTTGATATCAATAACTGATGAAATTGTCATCAGTCTGAGAATTCCCTTCATAAGCAGGTACAGGATTATGTAGTGGTGTCAGGTAGTATTGACCAGTGGAACAGCACATGGTAAACCTGCATCCTCAAGCCTGGGCTTGCTACTTAGTGAGGGATGAGGAGTATATGGAATGCCAGCTGACATTTGTCTGTGCTTCCTGAGTGCTCAGCAGAATGCTGTGTGAATGAGCCTGGTCCAGGAGCAAAGCAAGACTGCACACAGCAGGACATGAGAGCTGGGTGTCTGGACAGGCTGTCCATGAAGTGTGGGCACAGAGTTTCTGGGAAGGGCAAGTGTGGTTTGAATTCCATCCCACATGGCATCACTATGGGGAGTCACTAGTTAGTTAATTGATGTCCACTACTACTTAGGGGTAAAATAAATGAACAAATGGAAGAAGATAGACTAACTATCCAATATTGCAAAGGTTATCAATTTCTGTAGCAAAATTTCTGTCTTTATTTTATTTTATGTTTAATGTTTGAGGATTTAATATAGATTGTTAGTTAACATATAGTGTAACATTAACGTCAGTAGTAGAATTTAATGATTCATAGATTCCATCACACCCAGTTCACATCAGAATAATGGCCCTCCTCAATTTCCATCACCCAGTAGCCCATACTCCACACATCTCCCCTCTGGTAACACTCAGTTTGTTCTTTATGTCTTCAGGAGTCTTTTTTTTTTTTTTAAATCGTATTAGGTTTCTCCTGTGAGACCTATGAGAAACCTAATAGGAGACTATGGGAATGGGAAAGGTGGGGGGAAGCGTTGGGGAGAAGGGCGAGGCAAATTGTGGGAGACTTTTGAATGCTGAGCACACACTGAGGTCTGAAGAGCGAGGGTGGAAAGAGCAGGAGGGTGATGGTCATACACAGGGGCTCCTGTGGGGAAGAGCACTGAGTATTATATGGAAACCAACCTGGTAATAAACTATTAAAACATGATTACCACTCATTAAAAAAAAGATAACCACTCGTAAAAAAATAAATAAAAAAGAGTCTTTTTAAAAAAATTGTATATTTTCTTTTGTATTAATTAAATTGTTTATTACCGAGTTGGTCTTCGTGTAACACCAAGTGCTCTTCCCCACAAGTGCCCCTCTCCATGACTATCAACCCCCTTTCCCTAATTCCCATTCAGCCCTCAGTTTGTTTTCAGTATTTCAGAGTCTCTCATGATTTGCCTCACTCCCTCTCCCTAACTCTTCCCCCCCTTCCCCCTTCCCATGGTCCCTTGTTAGGTTTCTCCTGTTAGACCTATGAGTGATGACATATGGTATCTGTCCTTCTCTGCCTGACTTATTTCGCTTAGCATGACTCCCTCTAGTCCATCCACTTTGCAACAAAAAGGCCGATTTCATTCCTACTCAATTGCAGCAATTTCCAACTCAACATATCCCCAACGGCAAGGGAAAAGAACAAAAATGAACTATTGGGACCTCATCAAAATAAAAAGCTTCTGTACTGCAAAGGAAATGGAATACTCAAGGGTCTTTCTATTTGCATCCATTGTTTTTTCCTTTTCCACTATGTTCATCTGGATTGTTCGTTATCTTCCACATGAGTGAAATCGTATGGATATTTGTCCTATTTCACCTAGATATGCGGCTTTGTTGTTCTCTATGGTCAATGAAAGTGGTGCCTGTGGAGGTTGTACTGGTGTTCTGGGGGAGAGACCTGATGTGGCTCTGGTTCCCCAGCACTCATTCCATAGTAATGAAGCACTTGGAAAGCACAAGGGGTTGGAACTTGGTGTAAGCGCCTCAAATCTATACTGGGGGTTGTTGTGCTTCTCACTAAAGTCTGTCTATGCTGAGTGTTGGGGGGGAAGCGATGGCATCCGCCCACACTCTCTTTCCTGGAGTGGGAGTTCCCACCACCTCTCTTCAGGAAGCCCACACAGAGCACTGAATAATCTTGCTTGGGAAGTCAACTTCCCATCTTGTGGGACACTGCTCTTGTGATTTATTTGTGTAGTGCACCAGGTGGGTTTCATAACTCCAAATTGTAAGGACTCAGTGTTATGCCACAAAGCTGATCCTGTGAGGGAGGGTGTCGCTGTGCTATGACTGGAGCTGGTTTGTCCTAGAAAACCAGTTGTCTGAATTCTGGGTGCGTGGACTTTATGGTAAAGCCAGAAAAAGCCAGCATCCAGATTAGTTGTCCTCGCCAGAGGCTCCTATGTTAACAAACAGGGTACTGCAATGGCTCCTGCCAGCTCTCTTGCTCCAGGAATGGGGTTGCCACATTTCCCAAATGCGCTTCAGGAAGGGGAACTGTCTCTCCACATGCAGCCGAACCCATGGGATCCTCAGCACACAGTGCCCCCTGTGGGTCTCTGCCCTCCTTCTACACAGGAACACTGCTATTCCCACGAGTCCCCACCCTGCGATGCCATGGACATTAAATCGCCAGGAGATTGACTTGTCATGATTAACTTTATGTGTCATCCTGACTGCGTCGGGGGTATCCAGATTTATCATCGTTTCTGTGGATGTCTGTGATGTGTTTCGAGAAGAGATTGGCATATCCATCCATGGCTTCTGTCTGCATGGCCATCACCCACCCCATTAAGTTTCTGAGTAGAATCCAATGCAGAGGGAGGAAGCATTCCCTCCTTTTTACTTCCCATGTGCATGTTTGAACTGGAACATTGGTCTCCTCATGCAATTGTTCCAAAAGTACATCATCAGGTCCCCAAGTTCTGAGACTAGACACTAATTCAGAATGAGATAAAGAATTACATCACTGTTTCTCCAGGGACTCTAGCTTGTGATAGTAGATCATGGGACTTCTCAACCTATTTAATCATGTACACCAATGTGCTTTGAGTTCTGTTCTTCAGGAGATGATTTATCTCATGTTTAGAGTAATTGAATAAAGCTGTAAATCATTTAAAGTCGTGAGTAGCAAAGTGCCATGAAGGAAGTGTCCTGTTGTTCATTTGGGAAAAGAGCTGGGTGAGGATAATGAGGAGCTATGGGATCTTGTGGTCCTAGTCGCACAGTCACTGCATCTGGGACTCCTGTAAAAGTTCAGCTGCTTTGCCTCAGGATATTTGGGATTCAATCATGTTTACGGACAGGAGGAAGCAAGTGCAAACAACTGTGTCTTTTGTGCATGTTAGTGTAGTTTTCCTATGAAACAAGGTTTCTAATTCAGAGAGTGAATAGGCCAGCACAGAATCCTGTGTTCATCAGTCTCTCTGGGGAAAACTGCTGTGTGGAAAGGAAGCCCCAGACCCTGACAGGAAACCTGCCTGTAACCTCCATCTGCACCTGCTCCAGGGAATCCAAACCAGAATTGTGCAGAGTGTGCACCCCCTGGTGGTGAACATCCCTTTCTGCAGGGAGATTTGTGTCTGGACTCACACTGACACCCCTTACTGTGTCTCTCGCACAGAAATACATGGCCATGTCCTCAGGCCTCAGGCTGCTCATCTGCAGATCCACTGTGTTCTTGGCATTGTCCCTGGAGATGGTGAATCGGCCCTTCACGGAGTCTGCATAGCTTGTGCCTCCATTAGTACTAATATATGAGACCCACTCCAGCCCCTTCTCTGGAGCCTGGCGGACCCAGTGCATCCTGTATTTACTGAAGTCAAATCCGGAGGCTGCACAGGAGAGTCTCGGGGAGCCCCCAGGCTTTGCCAGGCCTCCCCCAGACTCCACCAGCTGCACCTCACACTGGACACCTGCAGACACAAGACATCCTGATCAGGAAACTGTCACACATCCACTGCTTCTCTCACTCATATCCACTCACATACTCAGTGTCTCGCATTCACCATGAATTACCTTTTAGAACAGCAACAAGGAAAACCCAGCCAAGCACAAACTCCATAGTGAGAGGTCTGTGTTCTGTCCTGATCACAGAATGGGGACTCCCGGGGCTGGGGCTCCTCTCCCAGCTGCAGGGTAGGGGCTGGGCTGGTTTAATCAGCACAGAAATGGCCCTATTTGCATATCATTTGACTATATCTCAAACTCCAGACTTAGACTTGATTTTTATAAAGTGAACGAGAGGGTGAAGGAGGTACTACTAGGTCAGTTTGTGTAAATGACGCTGTGACAATATGAATCGTAGTTGTGAACACAGTTATATTTGCAGGCACGAGTGCATTTTTACTTGTCGTTCATTAACATAGGTCGTTTTCACAATACAAGTATTTTACATACTTTTTGAGGTTTAGTCCAAAATACTTTATTCTGTGCCATTTTAAATTGTACAATTTTGTTATTTCTTTTGCATATATTTTCATACTGGTCTGTGGAATCACAGCACTTTTCTTGTTTATTTTGTATCCTGAACGTTTTCTCATTTCAAAAAATTGGTTCTAATATTTTTTGTGGTATCTCTAGTGTTGTGTTATGTTTTAGACCATGCCATCTGCAAATAGGTGATTTTCCTTTCTTCTTACTGATTTAAATGCTTCTTATTTCCTTTTATTGCCTAACTTTTCTGGGTACATCTTCCAATTGTAGGAGCAGAAAGTTTTTCCCTTCTTTGCTTCTGGATTTTTACCGGTCTAAGGATTCAGTTGACATAAGACAGATCTAGGAGAGAGAATAAATTTCATATTGCAAGTGCATGAGCTTCCTAATAATATGACACCCAGAGAATGAACAAAGCAGGTGGCACTTATGACTTTCAGACAATAAAACATTGGATTTGTAAAGAGTTAAAGCCAAGGTGTGTTTTTGGAGTATTAAATTAGTCACAAAGTAACTAGGTTTGTTTACACAGCCTTCTTGCCTCTAAGTTCCTTATTCCTGTGCTAAGGATGGGTCTCCCCTTCTGGTACAAGGAAGGAAATTTGCCCAAGGGAGATTTATTTCCTGGTGTCAGGGGGCAAAGGAGGGTCCTAGTGTCCTTGGACTATTTCTCAATAACTGTCATCCAAATAAACAATGTCACAAGATGACATCGCTTGGGGTGGCACATTTATTCTTCACATTATCATGTTGACTGCTTACACTGGGGTGATCATCACTACCTGGCTCCTGATACGACAGGAAAGACTTCATTACTTAACTGCTCAATATGCTGTTGGGTGTGGGCTTTTCATAATGGCCACGACCACGCGGAGGTAATTTTTTTCTGTTCCTTTTTAATTGAGTTATTTTAAAATTATGAACATGCGTTGAATTTTGTCTAATGTTTTTATGAGTTAATTAAGAATGGTGTGGATTCGTTTATTCTCTCTGTTAATGTAGGGTATCAGATTTATATATTTGTGTATGTTGAGGGATTATCATATATGATCCTTTCAACGTGCTGTTGGATTTAGTACGCTCGGATTTTATCAGGGAATTTTGTAAGTATGTTAATCTGAGATTTTTGCCTGTAGTTTCCCTTCTTGTGGTGTCTCTCTTTGGCTTTGACATAGGAGTAATGCTGCCCTCCTAAAATGCAATTGGGAATATTATTTTACATCAGTATTTTGTAATAGTTGAGGAATATTGGTGTAATTCTTCTTTAAATATTTGGTAATATGTTTAATAAAGCCATGAAATCTAGGTTGTTTTTTTTTTGGAGTGTGTAGGTTTTAGATTAAGGAAATCTTATTAATTTTTGTTTTGTTCATTTTGTATTTTTTCATGAAACAGTCTTGGTGGTTTACATAATTCTAGAAAACGTGTAATTTGTTTTTGGTCATCTAATGGTTGGTCTATAAATATATAAATTTTTCTTTTATGATCCTTTTCATGACTTTAGTTCAGATATGTCTCCTCTTTCAGATCTGATTGCATTTGTTTGACTCTTACCTATTTCTCTAGGCTATTTGTACTTTTTAAATTTCACATATTTTTTCCAACTACAAATTTTTATGTAGTTAATTTTTTGTGTATTTTTAATAGTCACTTTATCTCTGCTTTATCTTTCATTGTTAATTTTCTGTTTATCTTTTTATATCAATAAAACATGCCAATGAGTTTTTTAAAGGAATCTGAAAAATATACTAATTCAAATGGAAACACACAACACATGGAAGTAACAAAGCAGTCATGAAGAGAAGTGAAACTGGAGACATCACACTTATTTATTTTTAAAAGAAAGAAATAATAAAGAAACAGATCCCATTCACAATTGCATGAAAAACCATAAAATACCTAGGAATAAACCTAACCAAAGATGTAAAAGACCTGTATGTAGAAAAAGATAGAAGACTTATGAAGGAAATTGAAGAAGACACTAAGAAATGGAAAAATATTCAGTGCTCATGGATCAGAAGAATAAACATTGTTAAAAGGTCATTATTACCCAAAGCAATTTACACATTCAATACAGTCCCCATCAAAGTTGCACCAGCATTCTTCTCAAAGCTAGAACAAACTATCTTAAAATCCTTATGGAACAACAAAAAGACCCCGAATAGCCAAAGTAATATTGAAGAAGAAAGCCAGAACGGGAGGCATCACAATCCCAGACTTTAGCCTCTACCTCAAAGCTGTCATCATCAAGACAGTATGGTATTGGCACAAAAACAGACACATGGACCAATGGAATAGAATAGAGAACCCAGCGTTGGACCCAGAAATATATGGCGAAATAATCTTTGACAAAGCAGGGAAGAGTGTCCAATGGAAAAGCCTGTTCAACAGGTGGTGTTGGGAGAGCTGGACAGCAACATGTAGAAAAATGAAATTAGACCACTTTCTGACACCATTCACAAAAATAAACTCAAAACGGATAAAGGATCTGAATGTGAGACAGGAAGCCATAAAAACCCTAGAGGAGAAAGCAGGAAATAGCTTCCTAGTCCTCAGTCACAGCATTTTCCTCCTGGACACATCCCCAGAGGCAAGGGAATCAAGAACAAAAATGAACTACTGGGACCTCATCAAGATAAAAAGCTTCTGCAAGGCAAAGGAAACAATTAAAAAAAAAAAAACCCTAACAGGCAACCGACAGAATGGGAAATGATAGTGGCAAATGGCACATCAGATAAAGGGCTAGTATACAAAATATACAAGAAGCTCACTAAACTCCATATCTGAAAAATGAGTAATCCAATGAAGAAATGGGAAGAAGACATGAATAGACACTTCTCCCAAGAGAACATCCAGATGGCCAACAGGCACATGAAATGAAGTTCAGTATCACTCATCATAATGGAAATACAAATCAAAACCACACTGAGATACCCCCTCACACTGGTCAGAGTCGCTAAAATGAACAAATCAATAGACCATAGATGCTGGCGAGGATGTGGAGAAATGAGCACCCTACTGCATTGTTGGTGGGAATGTAAACTGGTGCAGCCACTCTGGAAAACAGTGTGGAGGCTCCTCAAAAAACTATCCGTAGAACCCCTCTATGACCCAGCAATAGCACTGCTAGGGATTTACCCAAGAGACAGAAGGGCTGATGCATAGGAGCACATGTACCCCAGTGTTCAAAGCGGCACTTTCTACAATAGCCAAATCATGGAAAGAGCCTAAATGTCCGTCACTTGATAAGTGGATCAAGAAGACGTGGTATATATATACAATGGAGTATTACATGGCATTGAGGAGGAATGAAATATGGCCATTTGTAGGAAAGTGGATGGACCTCGAGGGTGTCATGCTAAGCGAAATAATTTAGGCAGAGAAGGACAGATGCCATTATGTTTGCACTCATAGGTCTAACAGGACAAACCTAATAGAGGACCATGGGGAGGGGCAGGGGGAAAGAGAGCTTGGGAGAATGAGGGACACAAATCATGAGAGACTATTGAATACTAAAAAGAACAGTGGACTGAAGGGGGAGTGGGAGGGAGCGAATGGGGTGATGGTCATGGTAGGGGGCACTTGTGGGGAGAAGCAATGGGTGTCACCTGGAAACCAATTTGGCAATAAACTATTATAAAAAAGAAATAAATGAAAATAAAAATTAAAAAAATTAAAAATAGTAGAATGAAATAAATTAGTTGCTGATATACATTAACTACAACAGTGTGCTGCTGGCATACAGTAAAACATAGACAATTGGAGCAGATTCTGGAGTCCAGAAATAAAAATGTGCAGATGTAGTCAACAAATCCTCTATGAGATTTCCAACAATTCACAGAGGGGAAAGGATAGTGTCTCTTAAAAGTGGTGTTGACTAGGAATGTCTGGGTGTTCAGTCAATTAAGCATCTGATTTCCGCTCAGGTCATGATCTCACAGTTTGTGGGTTTTAGTATCATATTAGGCTCTGGGCTGGCAGCTCAGAGCCTGGATTCTATATCTTCTTCTCTCTGTGTGCCTGCCCTGCTCATGATCTGTTTCTCTTCTTCAAAAATAAAATAAACATTAAGAAATGGTATTGATATATTCATGCAAATAACATTTGGACATAATCTTACATCATACAGATATGTTGACACACAAAAAAAATCTCAAAATTGACTAAACAGAACACCTGACCATAAATACGTTCAAAAAAATACCCACAAAGGACAAACGTCATGACACTCACCTGACAATGATTTATTTGATATAAAAGCAAAATCACAGAGAACAAAGGCCAACAATGGGGAACTACCTCAAACTAGAAAAGTTGCAAAGCAAGTGTCAGCAGAGCAATAAGGTAGTCCATGAAATGGGAGACATTACATGAAATATATTGAAAAGGAGTTAATATTCACACTGCAGGAGGGATTCCTGAAAGTCATTAGCAAAAATCACAATTATAATCATAACAATCAATAAATCACCCTAATAAAAAATGGGTCAAGCATATAAATACCCATTTCTCTATAAAAGATGAACAAATGTCATCCAGCATATGACTTGATGTTCAACATCTTTAATCATCAGAGAAATCCTCCCCCAAACCACTGAGATATCACCTTATAGCTGTTAGCTAGGCTATTATAAAAGAGACTGAACACAGTGTCAACATATCAAGTGTTGGTGAGGATGTGGAGAACAGACAATCCTAGAATTCTCTCGATGGGAGTATGACATAGTGTAGCTACTATGGAAAACAATGTGGTGAAAATAACTCACCAAATCGAGTTTCTGCATAACTTACTTAATTGTCAGCAAGGTGTGAGGAAGTTCTGGGCCTCATGTTGTGGGAAGAGGCAGGTGCAGGAGACAGGTGGATCGAGTGGAAGATCCCCAAACCATTCCAGGATAATGGACCCCTGGCTGCCATCTTGTAAGGCTGGACTCAGTATGAACATTGATACTGGTGCTTCTCCATTGGGTGTCCCTGGCACAGAGAGAGAACTAAAGGAGTGAGGTGTAGAAACAACTCTTTTCTTCCACAGATACATGGAGGTACTGTGAATCATTTAGAGAGAAAGAGAGAGAGAGAGAGAGAAAAGAGAGAGAGAGAGAGAGAGAGAGAGAGAGAGAGAGAGAGAGAGAAAGTCATGAAGCTGATTAAGATGTTGTGGGGTTTCAACAACGGCAAGAGTAATTACTCCTGGTCTCTCTTCATAGACATCAAAGTAACATCTTAGAGCAGGTACATGGAGAGAGGAGTTCCTCAAATAAACTAAATTTAGATCACTTGAATGAGTTAATCTCCTCTGTTTGGAAATTAATTATATATATTTTAAATGGTGGCCAGTGTACCTGTGAGGCACTGGTATAATTATTTGAGTTGATTTATCCCAAAGCTTGGTCTCTAGCAAGGCAGGTACTGCTATTATGACCATTCACTCTAAATATGTGACGATTTATGTGTTTGCAAATGTTTTACAAGAGAGTTTGTACTATTTACTGGTCAGAATGAAGTTTTCAGGACCTGATGAAAAAGATGCTTCACAGGAAAACTGACCCTGAAACACTATTGCTTCTGGATATGAGCTCAGAGATCCTGGATGCCCCTTGGTGAGCTGTGAGCCCCCTGGTGATGTGAGAGCCCCCAGGTGACCTAAGTGGCCCTTGGAGTCCTGTTTGCTCCATGATGACCTGAGTGCCCCCAAGGTTACCTGAGTGTACCCAGGTGACTTGAGTGGCAATTGGTGACCTGAATGCCCCCTGGAAACCTGAGCACCCCCCGAAGATGCGAGTGCTTCCTGGAGAGCTGAATGACCATGGTGTTCCCAGCTTCTCCTGGGAACCTGAGTGCCCCAGGAGATCTGAGTGGCCCCTGGTGTTCTGAATGCCCCCTGATTAATTTCAAGTAACCTCAGGGCAGGTTACAACTATTGGACTCATGCTTAGTCTCAGAAGTCCTCTCTGGCTTTTGAGCCAGCTCTGTGTCTAGGCCTATCCTGTCCTGTTAGCCCTGACAGGTCTCTCTGATTTTGTGGTTGTTAGTCCTGGCAGAGCCTCCAAGGGTGTGGCCAGCACCTGCTTTATTTCTCCTCCCTCCTGCCTAACTTACTGTGTAACAGATGGACATATAGCTCTCATGGTATGGACAATAGAATATATGATAATATATGAACCATCCACTCCACCCGCTCCCCTGGGATCAGTGGATCCAATTCCACCAGAAATTACTGGTTGAGCTGGAGAATCCAGAGACATGGCCAGTGAGGTGCAGGGCGTGTGAGAAACTCATGAGTTGGGCCCGAACCCTGCAGCTGCACCTGGGACAGGACACCTGGGGACAAGAAGACTCAGCCAGTCACTACCTGTCGCAACCAGTCCTGTGGTCCCACATCTAACATCTGAGATCCTCACCTTAGACATCTGTCAAGAGGCATAGAAAAGGCCCTAGAATATCCTCTGTTTGTAGAACACAGATCTGCCATCCTCCAGAGACCTCATCCCTGTGTGAGGAGACAGGTATGGACTCCTACTTCCTGAGAGTGTAATTTCCCTTGATTTTGAGGAGACATAATCATCGGTGGGAAGTAGTAT
Organism: Mungos mungo; assembly: GCA_004023785.1. Lineage (NCBI taxonomy): Eukaryota > Metazoa > Chordata > Mammalia > Carnivora > Herpestidae > Mungos > Mungos mungo. The sequence continues at coordinate 70,065 of PISW01008356.1, forward strand.
GTTCTTATAAGTGCACAGGGACGGAATTGGGCTCCCCTGGTTCTTCTAGGATCAGCTGTGTGCATCTGTTTGATTCCACATGCATGTTGGTGTTGGGTTGGGAGTGTACTTGGTGTATCAGTTGTATTGGAGGAAGATCAAGAGTTGACCTCAGATTTCTGAATATAAAAATAAATATTAAACAAATGAGTGGATCACAGTTCATTATAATCTATCTTTGAAAAAGATATTTAAAATAATGCAAACTTTTTGCAGACAATTTTCAAAATCTAGTCTTTAAATACTCAATATTGATAATTCCATATGTAATTCCATGTCATAGATAGATAGATAGATAGATAGATAGATAGATAGATAGATATCCCCTTTGGTGTAAATATAATAAGTAAAGGACACTGATTCCCAGTATCATATTTGTTTTAGTTTCCACACTGATGTATCAACCTCACCTGACATCTATCTATGGAGCACGAACACACCTGGAGACCTCTGATTCTGATGGTTCTCTGCTGATGGGCTCTGCCTGCTCAGGCATCTGCAAAGCCTGGAAGCAGTGCCTACATCCTGGAGTGCACAGACCCCAACACATGACCACACTCTGTCATCTGCAGATAGAATTCCCATGAGTGGAGAGTGCCTCCCTTTTCCTGAGAAATCCTCGCCTAACCAGGAGGCCGTTAACTCAGGGAGAAGGAACAAACTTCACAGAAAAGTGCGTGACTGTTCTCTGATACAGCACAGAGACCACCAGTAACTTAGTTAAGCAATTAATGACACTCAAATAAACCCCTTGATGAAAATGGAGTGGCTGAGCTGGAAATCATTGGAATCTAAACATTAGAGGCCTAATAAGAAATTGTTGACAATATGTTCATAGTCCTGAAGGCATGTGCCAATAGGATCAATGCTGAGCTAGACGAAAAGATTTCAAATAAAAACAGATGGATATATAGTAGATAGATGATGGATGGACAGATAATAGATGATAGATAGATAGATAGATAGATAGATAGATAGATAGATAGATAGATAGATAGATAGAGAGATAGATAGATGATAGACCTATGATAGGTGGATGATTATATATTACTTTAAGAAGTCACCTAGAGGATTCACATCATTATGAAAGACATTGAATGAAAGGGTATACAATTACCAATATTCTTTTTATTGTACAAAATGGAGTTTATTTTTTTAATCATTTCAAACTCTTTTAAGGTGCCATTTACAACTACAATTTAAAAAAATGGAATATAAACAGAGTTCCTCAGAATTTTGTTTCTTTTTTTAAATAGTTATTGTCAAATTGGTTTCCATATAACACCAAGTGCTCTTCCCCAAAATATCCTCCTCCACTACCCCACCTCCCTTTCTCTCCCCCTCCCCTTCAACCCTTGGTTCCTTTTCAGTATTCAATAGTATCTCAGGTTTTGTGTCCCTCTTTCTCCCCAATGCTCTTTCCCCTTTTCCCTCCCCATGGTCCTCCATTAGGTTTCTCCTGTTAGACCTATGAGTGCAAACATATGGTATCTGTCCTTCTCTGCCTGACTTATTTCGCTTAGCATGACACCCTTGAAGTCCATCCACTTTGTTACAAATGGACATATCTCATTATTTCTCATTGTCATGTAATTAATGCTCCATTGTATATATATATATACACTACATCTTCTTGATCTATTCAGCAGGTGATGGACATTTAGTCTCTTTCCACGATATGGCCATTGTTGACAGTGCTGCTATGAAGATTGGGGTACATATGCCCCTATGTGTCAGCACTTCTGTATCCCTTGGATAAATCCTGAGCAGTCCTATTCTGGGTTGTAGGGGAGTTCTACTGATAGTTTTTTGAGGAACCTCCATACTGTTTTCCAGAGCGGCTGTACCCGTTTACATTTTCACCAACAGTATACGAGGGTGCCCGTTTCTCCACATCCTCGCCAGCATCTACGTTCTCTTGATTTGTTCATTTTAGCCACTTTGACTGGCATGAGGTGGTTTCTCAGTGTGGTTTTGATTTGCATTTCTTTTATGATGAGTGACGCTTGGCATCATTTCATGTGCCTGTTGGCCATCTGGATGTCCTCTTTGGAGAAGTGTCTGTTTATGTCTTCTGCCAACATTTAAAAAACATATTTTCACACTGAAAAATATTTTGATGCTAGTTTTGGATATACAAAATGAGTAATTATGACTTAAATCACTTCTAATTAAGTAAAGCTTCCACATAAGGTAGCAGATGGCTCCTTATAGATTCCTCCTCCCTTCAGGTCTTGCTGCTTTTACTCCAGATTATCCCAGGTTGTCTTCCCAGGTTGCCCTGAGATCTGAGATGTGTAGGAAGAAGAGATCTGTTCTGTATCTGAACCACTGTCCTCTATCCTAGCATGTACAGATCCTTTCAAGCTCTTGCTCAAAGACTTCTGCCCACCAGGCTCCATCCCTGATCCAGTTCTGTCATTCTTCTGATTTCTTCCATGTATTTGTTGAGATTTTTCCCAGCAGATTTCTGGGCTTTCTTCATATATTCTCATTATAATTCACAGTGATGAAAGAAACTACATAGATAAAACATCACAAGCTCTCCCCATCATTGCCTTGAGTTCATTCCCTTAATGTTATTACCTTCCATCTCATCTCAGTCCCTTGTACCCAGTCTTGCAGTACAACCTGTCACTTTCATGAAGTGAAACAAATTTGTACCCCTTCCAATATTAATCCACCTTATCTATCATATATATATGTGTGTGTATATATATATATAGTCATCAGACAACCACCCAGTTAAGAAGGAACACAATACAGAGTGTTGACACACAAATATTTCTTGATATAATTGAGTTCACTTTATCTAATAATCAAGGTAAGAAGAATTTTACAGGAGTAACTTGGATATACAAAACTGGACTTTATTTGGTATAAGATGCTATCAGTTAAGATGATCATATTCAAGTTACAGGTCAATTCAGTACCTGCAACTCAAAAAATTCATGAATCTAAGGTCTGATCAAACCCCTGTCCTTCGCACACCAAGCAGTTTCTTGTGCATCTTGATTTGCAGATTCCATCTGGTATAGATGGGTTCATGCAATGTGTGGTCTTAGACAATGTCTTCTCCCATGATGGACAATAAACATGAGATTCATTCATGTTCACTCATGTGCTGGCTCTTGTTTCTATTGTCTGCAGTTATGGTTTCAATGCTTACCCATTTCCTTGTTGGAGGAAAGCTTCGTTGCTTCCAGGGTGTAGCAAATACAAAGACAGCTCCTGAAAACACTTGTGTGCATGTTTTGAGAACACATGGGGTCTAATGTCACTTAGTTATGTGTCTAAAATTGGTTGGGACTGGTCATAAGTTTAAGCATAAGACCAACTTCAGAAGAGAGTGGCCAATTTTAGAATGTGGGGTGCCATTTTTCATTCCCACAAGCAGGATCCTGCTCTGTTCTGGTTCCCATCCTATGTAGGGAAAGTTGTGAAATCTTTCACCTTCACCACTGAATCTCCTATGTGGGCGGCTCTGTGAAACACAGGTAGACCTGCAGGAAGCACCTTCATCACTGGACCTGAGCATGTTGGGACACAAGTTCCAAAGTTCCTGTGCAGGGCAGGATGTCCAAATGTACCACAGTAGCAAACTGATTAGTTTGCATTGAACATACTTGGGAAAGCCTGTGCAAGGTCACTCGGACCCTTCTCTCTCCTGCTGAAAGCAAGAATAAATCCCCCACACAAAATATACCAGTAGTGTAGAAAGAAGTAAAGATACATCCTTATCTTCAGCGATGGGGCTTTGTAGCTAAGAAAGCTGGAGGTACAGACATTATTAGTCTGTTAGTAATCTACTATCTCAGCCCCAAATCCTGACAATATCCACTAAGTAAAGGCCCCAAACATTTGTTTTCTTTTTTCTGTAAATTCTAGACACATGAATTGTCCTTATTCTAAAGTGTATAAATATAACCATATACCTTGGTCATTTCTTTGGGTCTCCATTTCATTACTGGACCTCAGTGCACATGCAATGAATCTTTGGTCTCTTTTGCCTGCTCTTTCATTTCCTGTGAAGTTAATTGTTTGTACACAACAACCTTTGATGGACAGTTTCCTCCTCTCTTTTACCTCCCTAGGCTCTGGGTTCAGCCACATTCTGCTATTCAGCTCAGACCCTGTAGGAGACTTGAAACCCACATCACTGTGTGCTGGTGTGTGGACTCTTATCAATTAGTGGATGTGGCCTGTGGGTTCAAGTTCCTCCATAGGATCCATTCTTATTTCATCCTGAAGGTAAATTCTTACTGCCAGTACATGTATGTTGTTAACTGGATAGATTTCAATCTGTAAAATTCAGGTCCAACAGAAGGGCTGATGTTCCACCACAGTTCATTTCCTGCCCTCCTATAGCTTACTGAGCAGGTGGCCATGGTAGCCAGATGGCTCTCCCTCCCAGACATTCCTGGAGGCATCCTTGCTGGGAACATGGGATGTGACTGCACTGGAACTGCAGGTGGTAGAAGGAAAGTACAATTGCCTATGTGCCCTGGAATGCGAAGTATATGATTACACATGATGGTCTAGTACTTTCTTTTTCTTTTTTTTTTATAATAATTTATTGTCAAATTAGTTTCCATATAACACCACGTGCTTCTCCCCACAAGTGCCCCCCACCATGACCATCCCCCCTCCCTCCCTCCCCCTCCCCCCTCAGTCCATGGTTCGTCTCCAGTATTCAATAGTCTCCCTTGATCCTTGTCCCTCACTCATCCCCGCTCTCTTTCCCCCTTCCTCTCCCCATGGTCCCCTGCCA